>LR999457.1:18860002-18943749 GCA_905216605.1 Arabidopsis arenosa
ATCCGATACTTGCGTTAATCTTCAGTCGTTGGAACTGCTTTTTCTCGACGATTTTAATCGCCGTCAAAATACTCTGAGGATTTCTCACCTTGGGAAAACGCAGAAGCAGTGCTTACCGGATTGATGAGAAGCGGCATCGTTTGGAGACCTTTGCCGGAATTAGACAGACGGCAAATTTCTGGCTGAAGCTAAACGCGGCGGCGAATTGCGGCGGTAAACCGATGTTGTGACGACCCATTCCGGCCATACCAACGGTTCCGCTAGCAAGTCCTTTAAGAAGAAACGTTGCTCCACAATCGAAGATAAAATTGGTTATCTGTAAGGCCGCCGCAAGTGTTGTTACTACAGCCAGGTCTGGGAGGAGAGAAACATGTGCCACAGCTGGTGGAGCCGGCGCGTGAGCACTCGGCGTAGTTGCAACGAGGAGATTGGTAAGTGGAAGAGACGTAGTCTTTGTCGCAGTCCACCCAGAGTTCTCGACCACCGAGGTCGAAGACGACGGAAGCGGGGACGAGAGGTATGTGTTGGTTTATGACGGTTGTGTACTGGAGGGTAGATTGGTCTTTTGCTACTGGGAGAAGGAGAGCTTTGGGACGGAAAGATGGTTGAGCAGATGATGAGGGTGAGAAGATGAAGAGAACTAGAACGGTACAATCAATGTGTACACCTAAATGGTATAACTCAACGATGTTTAACAAAAATCTGTGCAGATTTGGTTTTAACAGTGCATACAGTGAACATAAGCGGTCTACATACATTTACGTTACGTACACCTATAACTTGAACAGATATTGTGTCTATTTCTAGGTATATTTCAGAAACGGTGTACAGACAAAAGTATACAAAGACATGGTGTATGATGTTAGTGTACCTTATAGTGTACACGTCTGGTGTACCCAATGTTCATAAAAGATTAAACAGGAGTACATACCTCCATGTAATGTACACCTACCAGTGTACAAGACAATAACAATTGAAAAAGTACCTACTTCTCAAATATCTTTTTGAAAAGTACCTACTTCTCAAATATCTTTTCTAAGAAGCCCAAAAAAGAAACTTTTTTACATGAGCTGCGACTCTGAAACACATTTATTTTTAAGAAAGTTGGATCAACTAAATTTAATCATGTACACAGTGGAAGTGAAATTGAAGTTGGCGCAATTAGTGCGACGGACCAATAACGTAGAACTAAACCCTGAATATGTTACTCTCTAAATCAAATTCAATCAAATTATCTTTCAACTGGAACCCTCCGATCACCACAGAGGTTGACTCCATCAACGAAACCCAAACAGATGACGTCATCACTGACACTCACCATCGAGTTAGCTCTAAAGATCCTCCAAACGACGTCGTTGCTACGAAGCAGAAGCTGAATCTCCGGCGCGGCGTATCCCAGGCGCGTGACGCCGACGTTCTTCGTGCTGAAACACGCGTCGCCGAACGGTTTCTCCGACGCTACTCTCGTGATGTTCCTCGCCGCTGTTTGTTTGACGAACTCCGACGTAAAAGCTTTGTAGATCGATGACTCCAACACCGTATATGGATTCACGGAGCTGATTTTGGTTCCTCCGAATCCGATACTTGCGTTAATCTTCAGTCGTTGGAACTGCTTTTTCTCGACGATTTTAATCGCCGTCAAAATACTCTGAGGATTTCTCACCTTGGGAAAACGCAGAAGCAGTGCTTACCGGATTGATGAGAAGCGGCATCGTTTGGAGACCTTTGCCGGAATTAGACAGACGGCAAATTTCTGGCTGAAGCTAAATGCGGCGGCGAATTGCGGCGGTAAACCGATGTTGTGACGACCCATTCCGGCCATACCAACGGTTCCGCTAGCAAGTCCTTTAAGAAGAAACGTTGCTCCACAATCGAAGATAAAATTGGTTATCTGTAAGGCCGCCGCAAGTGTTGTTACTACAGCCAGGTCTGGGAGGAGAGAAACATGTGCCACAGCTGGTGGAGCCGGCGCGTGAGCACTCGGCGTAGTTGCAACGAGGAGATTGGTAAGTGGAAGAGACGTAGTCTTTGTCGCAGTCCACCCAGAGTTCTCGACCACCGAGGTCGAAGACGACGGAAGCGGGGACGAGAGGTATGTGTTGGTTTATGACGGTTGTGTACTGGAGGGTAGATTGGTCTTTTGCTACTGGGAGAAGGAGAGCTTTGGGACGGAAAGATGGTTGAGCAGATGATGAGGGTGAGAAGATGAAGAGAACTAGAACGGTACAATCAATGTGTACACCTAAATGGTATAACTCAACGATGTTTAACAAAAATCTGTGCAGATTTGGTTTTAACAGTGCATACAGTGAACATAAGCGGTCTACATACATTTACGTTACGTACACCTATAACTTGAACAGATATTGTGTCTATTTCTAGGTATATTTCAGAAACGGTGTACAGACAAAAGTATACAAAGACATGGTGTATGATGTTAGTGTACCTTATAGTGTACACGTCTGGTGTACCCAATGTTCATAAAAGATTAAACAGGAGTACATACCTCCATGTAATGTACACCTACCAGTGTACAAGACAATAACAATTGAAAAAGTACCTACTTCTCAAATATCTTTTTGAAAAGTACCTACTTCTCAAATATCTTTTCTAAAAAGCCCAAAAAAGAAACTGTTTTACATGAGCTGCGACTCTGAAACACATTTATTTTTAAGAAAGTTGGATCAACTAAATTTAATCATGTACACAGTGGAAGTGAAATTGAAGTTGGCGCAATTAGTGCGACGGCCCAATAACGTAGAACTAAACCCGAATATGTTACTCGCTAAATCAAATTCAATCAAATTATCTTTCAACTGGAACCCTCCGATCACCACAGAGGTTGACTCCATCAACGAAACCCAAACAGATGACGTCATCACTGACACTCACCATCGAGTTAGCTCTAAAGATCCTCCAAACGACGTCGTTGCTACGAAGCAGAAGCTGAATCTCCGGCGCGGCGTATCCCAGGCGCGTGACGCCGACGTTCTTCGTGCTGAAACACGCGTCGCCGAACGGTTTCTCCGACGCTACTCTCGTGATGTTCCTCGCCGCTGTTTGTTTGACGAACTCCGACGTAAAAGCTTTGTAGATCGATGACTCCAACACCGTATATGGATTCACGGAGCTGATTTTGGTTCCTCCGAATCCGATACTTGCGTTAATCTTCAGTCGTTGGAACTGCTTTTTCTCGACTGATTTTAATCGCCGTCAAAATACTCTGAGGATTTCTCACCTTGGGAAAACGCAGAAGCAGTGCTCACCGGATTGATGAGAAGCGGCATCGTTTGGAGACCTTTGCCGGAATTAGACAGACGGCAAATTTCTGGCTGAAGCTAAACGCGGCGGCGAATTGCGGCGGTAAACCGATGTTGTGACGACCCATTCCGGCCATACCAACAGGTTCCGCTAGCAAGTCCTTTAAGAAGAAACGTTGCTCCACAATCGAAGATAAAATTGGTTATCTGTAAGGCCGCCGCAAGTGTTGTTACTACAGCCAGGTCTGGGAGGAGAGAAACATGTGCCACAGCTGGTGGAGCCGGCGCGTGAGCACTCGGCGTAGTTGCAACGAGGAGATTGGTAAGTGGAAGAGACGTAGTCTTTGTCGCAGTCCACCCAGAGTTCTCGACCACCGAGGTCGAAGACGACGGAAGCGGGGACGAGAGGTATGTGTTGGTTGATGACGGTTGTGTACTGGAGGGTAGATTGGTCTTTTGCTACTGGGAGAAGGAGAGCTTTGGGACGGAAAGATGGTTAAGCAGATGATGAGGGTGAGAAGATGAAGAGAACTAGAACGGTACAATCAATGTGTACACCTAAATGGTATAACTCAACGATGTTTAACAAAAATCTGTACAAATTTGGTTTTAACAGTGCATACAGTGAACATAAGCGGTCTACATACATTTACGTTACGTACACCTATAACTTGAACAGATATTGTGTCTATTTCTAGGTATATTTCAGAAACGGTGTACAGACAAAAGTATACAAAGACATGGTGTATGATGTTAGTGTACCTTATAGTGTACACGTCTGGTGTACCCAATGTTCATAAAAGATTAAACAGGAGTACATACCTCCATGTAATGTACACCTACCAGTGTACAAGACAATAACAATTGAAAAAGTACCTACTTCTCAAATATCTTTTTGAAAAGTACCTACTTCTCAAATATCTTTTCTAAGAAGCCCAAAAAAGAAACTTTTTTACATGAGCTGCGACTCTGAAACACATTTATTTTTAAGAAAGTTGGATCAACTAAATTTAATCATGTACACAGTGGAAGTGAAATTGAAGTTGGCGCAATTAGTGCGACGGACCAATAACGTAGAACTAAACCCGAATATGTTACTCTCTAAATCAAATTCAATCAAATTATCTTTCAACTGGAACCCTCCGATCACCACAGAGGTTGACTCCATCAACGAAACCCAAACAGATGACGTCATCACTGACACTCACCATCGAGTTAGCTCTAAAGATCCTCCAAACGACGTCGTTGCTACTGAAGCAGAAGCTGAATCTCCGGCACGGCGTATCCCAGGCGCGTGACGCCGACGTTCTTCGTGCTGAAACACGCGTCGCCGAACGGTTTTCTCCGACGCTACTCTCGTGATGTTCCTCGCCGCTGTTTGTTTGACGAACTCCGACGTAAAAGCTTTGTAGATCGATGACTCCAACACCGTATATGGATTCACGGAGCTGATTTTGGTTCCTCCGAATCCGATACTTGCGTTAATCTTCAGTCGTTGGAACTGCTTTTTCTCGACGATTTTAATCGCCGTCAAAATACTCTGAGGATTTCTCACCTTGGGAAAACGCAGAAGCAGTGCTCACCGGATTGATGAGAAGCGGCGTCGTTTGGAGACCTTTGCCGGAAGTTAGACAGACGGTAAATTTCCGGCTGAAGCTAAACGCGGCGGTGAATTGCGGTGGCGAATTGCGGCGGTAAACCGATGTTGTGACGACCCATTCCGGCCATACCAACGGTTCCGCTAGCAAGTCCTTTAAGAAGAAACGTTGCTCCACAATCGAAGATAAAATTGGTTATCTGTAATGCCGCCGCAAGTGTTGTTACTATAGCCAGGTCTGGGAGGAGAGAAACATGTGCTGCAGCTGGTGGAGCCGGCGCGTGAGCACTCGGCGTAGTTGCAACGAGGAGATTGGTAAGTGGAAGAGACGTAGTCTTTGTCGCAATCCACCCAGAGTTCTCGACCACCGAGGTCGAAGACGACGGAAGCGGGGACGAGAGGTGTGCGTTGGTTGATGACGATTGTGTATTGGAGGGTAGATTGGTCTTTTGCTACTGGGAGAAGGAGAGCTTTGGGACGGAAAGATGGTTGAGCAGATGATGAGGGTGAGAAGATGAAGAGGACAAGAACGGAGAAGATGATCGGAGAAGACGCCATTGTTAGAGATGATGAATGTTGGGTTTGAAGAAGAGGAATATTGGTGTGTGTGAGTGTATTTTTTATAGAGAAGGTTTTGCAATTTTCTCTTTTTGTCGGCTAATTTGAATAATTGGATAATGGTGTGTGACGTTTCATGATTTTGCTTCTCATTTATGTGAAAATGACACTAAAAAAATTATGGTATTTGGAATTTGATTGCCATGTGAGTTTTAACTTTGATGTGACTTGAAGGTGACATAAAATGGTGCATGTTCTTGATTGTGCCTCAATACTGGCCTTTTTAGAACAACCAGTATCACCAAAGCATCTTTCTTTATTCATAGTCTTTTCCTAAACTCAAAAGGTTTTACAATAGAGTTTCAGGACCAAAATAGACAGACTTGACAGTAAAAGCACAAACATTTGAACAGACAGCATTTGGTTTGGTTTCCATTTTCATGACAATGTATTAATTACTTAGTTTGGGGATTTGTACCATCCCCATGGGTCATTTGAAGTGTAGAGAGTCACTTGCTTCACACTCAAGTAGTTATCAAGCCCCCTGAAGCAAACCAGCCAAAACCAAGATTTGTTCAGTACAAGCCATCAAGGTTCAGTCTTTTAAAAACAAGATTCGAGACAGAAAAAAGAGATGTACCATTCTCCAAGTTCTCGTCCAAACCCACTGCGTTTGACACCACCCCATGGGGCTTGGGTAAAGCATGGCTGCGAGCAGTTAATCCAGACAATCCCAGCTTAAAAGGCCTAACAAAGTAGAACCAATTATTTGTGTTATTAGATGGCATTGTTATTTCACTTGCTAATCATTTCAAAAATCTGAATGGTTCAAGAAACCGGTACTAACCTCGCTTACACGGTCACATCTTTCCGTGTCATTAGATATCACTGCAGCTCCTAGTCCGTAACTGTCATTTATCAACGAATGATTTCAGCCTCATAAGATCTTACATGATAAATTTCATTAAAACACCTGTGGCAATGGATGGGCTTTGATAATATTTCACTTTCTGGAGAAACGCACTACAGGAATTGATAACGTCCAGAAAACGCTATTTATCGCTAGAGTAGCATATTTAGAAACGCTATATCATCGACCACGACAATAGGTAAAGGACCCTATCATAGCGGTTTTCAGTTATGCTATTGTAGTTCTTTTTAATATAGCGTTTTAATATATGCAATTGTATAGTTTACAATAGCATTGTAATTATGTTATAATTTATTTCATATTACGTCATAATTGATACTTATATTGCAGCATTTTTTTGGTTTGCTATAAATTGAGATGTTATCTATTGTTGTTAATGTGGACATGTGTAATGGTCTTAGAATTAAGGTAAATCTCTACATCGTACTAAGAAGTAAAGAAAAATACAAATTTTTACTTAGATCTAATCGAGCTGTGCCGGATTTTGAGAAAAGGGCTTACCAATGAGCTCTTCAGTAGCCGGATTGACGATCGGGATTCGGTTCTTCAAGATGGGTTCTCTCCATTCGCCGTCGATGAATAGCTAGCGAGTAGGCATCGGAATCGCCATTGTTCTTATCTGAATCTAGAGCTCCGAATCGAGGATTCGCGCACTTCAAGATTTGGACTTTATAAGTAGCTTTCACTAAAGAAGAAGACTAGAGAAGGATCAAAACGAAACGCCTCCTTTTTTTTTTTTTTTATTCTGACACCAACCGACCTTGGGTCGATCAAAGTAATTGGATAATTAGATAAGAGGTGTTTTAAGTTCCAAAAAGTAAAATAGAAATCAAATTATCATTTATGAACAAACAATATATATAACTTTTTTGATGAAATTAGGAAACTAAAAATCATACACAAGGTTAATTAGAAAAGGATTAGAGATCTTTAAACGTCACTATTATTTTACTTTTTTCCAAGAAGAGAAGATAAGAGGTGAATCGAAATTAGAAAAGGAAATAAAGAGTATAATATGGGTTTGTTTGCTAAATATACACCTTTCTAAAAGAAATTAGAAGAATACACACTTTTAAAAAATATTTTGAGAAATAGACACCTTTTGCTTTTTGTGAGATAAAGTGTTGTGTAATACGCTAAACGACAAAATAACATATCAAAGATCAAATTAACCTTGTGTAATAGAGATACATATGTTTGTATACACTTTTATTTTATTTTTCTTTCCTCTTATCTTTTTTGTTTGGTATTCTCTTGTTCTTAAAGTTTTTTTTTTTAATGCTTCAAAGAGAGAAAACTATTTTCGTTGGTGTACATCAACAAATTGAACATGATGGTCGACAAGTGTGATGTACACCATTCAAATGAAGTAATGGTTTGTATATTCTCTTGTAGTGTACACCAAGTTTTGTACATGTCGTATACCAATCTCGTATTCTTGAATCATCGTGTTGTACACTAACTCTCGTACATCTGATCATTTCGTACATTGATGTTTGTACACTATCTCATAGACCATCAAGTACACCGACGAAAATAGTTCTCTCTTTTATAGACGTGGTGTACAATATGTGTGAAAGTAGACGGTACACGTACACCATATGTTGGTACACCACTATAGATTATCGTTTGTACACCGTCATACTTGGTATACCACTTCTTACATCAATATCATACATTGCCTTTTCCATTATTGTCGTATATATCAGAAGCAGAACTTGCAGCCATAACCATGGTTGTTTTTCTAGGAATAGGTCTTGTTTGTGGCTCTGTTATTGGTTGGCTCTGGCTCATCTAAACTTTTTATTGTATACATCAAAACTTATTTTGTCGAAGAATCGAGCATATAAAGCTAGCATATGACTGTCACAAACTTTTAACATAGTAACAAAAAAAGAATACTACTTTGATATATCACTACAATTTAGTTTCACTCACTCAAATTTTTCTTAGATCCTAGACGTGACAAATTTTATGCGCTAACATGGAAGTTGTTTTAAAAATGTCACACATATATAGGTATGAAACTAAAAAATGTCACATATATATATATATATATATGTATGTATAGTTTTATAATATAAATTAAATTGGAGTAAAATATCGAAGTAGCCTCTTTTCTAGTACTAGTGCCCATTACCTGAATCAATATTTTCCCCAAAAATAATGTACTGAGTACAATGTATGTGCCACTGTTCTAATTACAAAATCAATAAAATATACTATAAGATATAAAGTGGGAAGGAATCAAAATCCACTTGCGGTGTATATTTATAGGTGAAAATTAAATTTGTTTGAAAAAGTGATATAGTTTGTGTGTATTGCGATTAGTTTCCATTTTTAAAAACTGTAAATTAATAATTGTTTTGTGTGTGTAATCTTTTAAACATACTTATCAAAATGCTCATATACAATTTAAAGTAAACAATATAGAAATAGTATTTATAGTCTTGACAGTAAAAAGAGAACATGAGTCTTCAATTAAAAAAAATCTACTATGAATAATTATATGCAATATATGTATGCCCATTATATGGTCCATTAGTAGGTTTTAGAAGACTTAATCTCTAACCTAAACCCTAATGTTGTATCCCTGTATATATGTTGTACCTTGTACAATTGATCAATAACAGAGAGAAAAAATCCCTAAAATCTCTTTGTTTATAACAAAATCAAATATTTCCAAACCTCCTAAAATTCTGGATATTTTATTTATTAACCATACAAAAAAATTTTAATAGAAAACACCACCAAAATTGAAAAATAAAGCTATAAAACTTATGTTAGAGAAAACAAACATAAAGTCAAAGCACAAATGTAGACATAGAAGACACATTTTTTGTACGATTGTGACACATCAATCTTTTTAAATCAACTTTATACGGTTATACCTCAATAATATATTGTTTCAATATTTAGTTGGAAAACTGTTTTGGTAGCTGAAATCCCATTTGAGAACGCTTAGTTATTTTGAGAAGAAGTGGAGAAGATAGCTACGTCACCAGAGTAGAAACAGCCACTTGAGTCATGGCTAAGAACATGAGCTTCACCAGTCACTTTAACACACCATTCTTGACAGACACAATGAAGTTGTCACTGGGAACGCCAACATGTCTACACGGATGTAGATACCACCGTTTTCAAGTCTCTTAGACTCAAGTGTGGCATCAATATCGGACCCGTCAAGCTGGGCTCTGCTCCACATATATCACAAACAACAACTAATTAATATTGTTATGTAGACCAAACCAAACACCCCTATATACAATGTAAGTCTCTATATAAAACTAATAATAATTCTAAATTTTCCAATATATAACATAAGCTTTAAGAGGAATTATGTGGGTACCATTAGAATCCGTACCATGAGGAAAACCATGATGACCCGTGCCACCTATAACTAGAAAATCAGAGTGCAAACATTATAATTAAGTAAACTATATTTCAAAAGTTGATGGACGAAAAAACAGATATAATTATAATATAATTACATTCTCCCTCTCGTATCGGTGTTTTGTGTGTTTAAAGGTTGAAAAATGAGGAGTATTTATAGTGTTTTGATAGGTTAGTAGGGTTTTGAGTTAGAGAATATTCAAAATCTTGATGAGCAAATTTTTGATATCTTTGGAAATCTTTAAATCGTTACAAACAAAGAATATGCTACATATACTCTTAACCAAATAAAGATAAAATCATTTAGTTATGAGGCATTTCTAAATCTTTTAGTTGGATTAAATATCGAATTTATGTAGTTCATTTTATTTAGGATCCGATTTATACGTTTGTTATAATTACATATACGATTTATATATTTACTAAATTAATTATTTAATTTCGTTTGAATTTTTTTAGGAAAATCTCAAATAATGAAGGATCTGAATGACTCAAATCCGGGTCAAAATCTTGATTAAAAAAAACATGACTCGCAAAAAATGAGCAATTTTTTCTTCATCGATAAAAAAAATTAAATGATTTATTGTTTGGTTATATTTTAGATTGTACACGTATTTTTTTTTATTGATTGAGTAATATATATTCGTTTTAAAAAATTTGAATCACGTCATATGCAGAAAAAAATCTAAAATTTATTAACAATATATATTTTATAATAATTAAAAATAATATAAATATAAGATCAAATATTTCAATTCTTCCCGAGGATATGGATAACAAGTGTACACCCATTTGCTTTTGAGCAAGAGATTACTTTACATATTTTTTTAAACTCTTCTGACTTTTGCAATGATAAGTTTTCGAAATGGCGAAAAAAGTGTCTATATTATGAAATTTAAATAAAAAAAGAGAGTATAATAAGGAAATATAAGGAGTATAATTGGTTGATTGTGAGTAAAGCAAAGTGTTGAAAACAAAGGAGAGAGACAAATAATGAACTTTGGTAGTCATATTCATATTCATATGGTGTTGACTGTTGACGTTATTAGCTTTATTGGGTCGTCTCCGCTTTAATTAAGATTAGAAGCCCAATAGTAAAAACCCCCAATAGTAAAAACCCTATCTCTCAACAATTAGGGGTTCATTACCCTAGATTTGAGAAGCCAGCCGCTGTGAGTATCCTCGCTTCTTTAGCGATCTCTCTGAGCTATTCTCGCCTCTCGCGTAGTCGTATCATCCGTCCATGAGTCTCCGAAAGAACTACGTAAGTTCTCGTTAGATCTTGTTCTCTTTTTGTTTCCGTAACACTTTGTTCAAGTTTGAGCTTTTGAGTCTTAATGTAATTTCGTTACCTCATTTACAGCTCCCAGGGTTCTTACCCTGGGACTATGAATCAGTGCCTCTATCACGTCACACTGACGTCGCAGAATTCATATCCAGCGTCATCCATTTTCTAGAAGAAAATGGCTTCCACGGTTCGTTCGACCTTCTGCCTGTTGTCTCCTTCGATGAACAGAGTAAGATTACCTCTAGAGTAAAGAAAGCATTAAAGCGTCTAGGCATATTCCCTCATTTCGTCCGCAAAATAGGTGAGCCAAGAGAACAGCAAATTTCTGATATTGAGATCCGTAGAAGAATCAAAGCATGGTATGAAGGTCACCTAGCTAACAATACAAGGGGTGTACTTGGTTTGATGGCGGCTGATGGAGGTTACATACCTCAGCTCCTAGAGATTCAGAATGAGGGTGGTTTTGAGATTGTTATAATCAATCGCCCAGGAGTGGCAACCCACTCTTTCTACACAGTGTTGTCGCAATTTCCTGTCATAACAGATTCTGTAGCTATGGTCCAAAGTTATCAGAATAGTGCTGGTTTAGCTAGTGGATCTGGTTCTCGTTTTGGTGGTAATCGTTTTGGAGGTAATGGTGGACGTGGATGGGGTGGACGTGATCAGGGCGGTTATGGTCGGGGTGGACGTGATCAGGGCGGTTATGGTCGGGGTGGACGTGATCAGGGCGGTTATGGTCGGGGTGGACGTGATCAGGGCGGTTATGGCTGGGGTGGACGTGATCAGGGCGGTTATGGCTGGGGTGGACGTGATCAGGGCGGTTATGGCTGGGGTGGACGTGATCAGGGCGGTTATGGCTGGGGTGGACGTGATCAGGGCGGTTATGGCTGGGGTGGACGTGATCAGGGCGGTTATGGTCAACACCAGGCGTCAGAGTACTGTGGCCCTCTCACCATCACGGGTGAATCCGCCGCCATTCAGCCGTTTCCATCTGGTTCTCCCGAAAGCTTACTTGTGGAATTTGGCAAAATATTTGACAATTTGATCACACATCTATCTAGTGAAGAACACCATGAGCTGCAGGTAATCATCAACCATCCTGTTTTTTCTTTTTACTTGTTACAATTAGTCACTTGTTCTTTTGTTGTTCAAGCTGGCTTGGACTACTGTGCCTGTGCCTTCTCATCCACCGGTTGCTCCTACTGCCATGGTGAGTAAGCTACCAAAGTCATGTTTTCATTTCTTTATTTTAGTTTTGTTTGCCTAAATCTAACCCTCATGTTATATCTCTGCTCGAAAATCTCTTACCACAAGTTTCCCTTTCTCGCTTATAGTTTTGTTTGTCTAAATCTGACAACTTGTTCTAGTATTGTTTGCCTAACTTTGACCTTTTGTGGTTGATGTGCATTGGGTTTTTAAGCAGTTGTCCGACCTGTTGCGAATGAGTAGTGGACATTGCTTGGATGCTCAACTAACTGAGGAAAACCTAGAGGCTGTGCTCCTCGTCGGATCTAAGGCTGTAACATCGGTCTATTGGGACATGGAGACGTGTCCTGTTCCACTTGGCTGTGCTCCTCGTCGGATCTCTCCCATTGGTGCAGTAGAAGACGTCCCTTATGACATCCTGAGAGAAATCTATCCCAGTGGAATCAGCGTCCCTTACGGTTAGGATCTTTCATCTTTTCATCCCCTTGTGCCGAGTCTCAAGTCTTTAGTTTCTGAAAGTGTTTTCAAACTCTGTTGAAGGTCTTATTTGTGGCTAAAGTGCAAGACGAGTGGGATGTGGATGTGAAGAAAAGAAGAAGAACTGAAGCCCTTTGTTTTTTCTTTCTCTTTTCTTTTAAAAAAATAATGGTGAATACTGAGTTACTTTTGGTTTAAAACACTTAACTGAGTTCTCCTTTACTTTTGGGTGAATCCTCTTAATCGTCTCTGATGTGGAAAAACAGAATGTTAGTATTATATTAATGTTTTTTCCTCTTTTCATTATTTTTTTGCACCACTAATTAATCAAGGATAGAGATCATTTAATTGATATATAGTTGGGAGCTGGACTTGTCAAGTATTTATCAAAATGATATTGATTTGGATCGACTGATGAATCCTTCCATCTTTAGTTACCCATCTTGCTCTGTTTCATGAAATAAGCCCCCAAACAAAGCAATATCTAAAGTTGATTGATCTGATGAGTAAATCAGCATAAATTCATAATAACAGCCTTCTTCGCTTGGTTATTTATTTAATAAAGCCCAACCAGTGGCAATAGTTAACCGGAAATTTATTTTACTCGAGTCGAATCGGGTCGGGTCAGAAAATCAATATTCCGGCATATTCGATGGCCTTACGTTTTGCGTCTGCCATTTTTTTATTTTTTTTAATCTCCGAATCCCAAATTATTGCGAAACAATGGCTAGAAAGCCACTTTCTGGGGATAAAAAGGCTGGAATGCCACCCTTATTATTAGATGAATTAAATTTAAAGGGATTAAAATCCAGAATAATGAAAAGACCAAAAACCCAAAGTAAATATCCAGCATCAGATCTCGGCGACCCGTTTCGATTGATCCGATCCAAGCCCACTGATTATTTCGAGCGAAGCCCATCACAGCAAGCCCAACTGAGAGATAAACAGAAGAAAACGAAACCGTTTCGTATTTTCTCAGAAAAATCCCCTTTCGAAACCCTAAGTACTTCTCCGATTTCTTCTCCGATTTCTTTCCGATTTCTTCGATTTCTTCTCATATTTCATCGATTTTCTTCAATTTCTCACCGTTTAAGTCGAATTTCGCACCGCCGTTATCTTTGTTCATATCCTAATCTGTCGGAAATCTGGGGAATTTTGGAATGGCTCGTGTAAGAGACGGGGAAGGTGAATATGAATCGACGGCGGGGCGTCCGACAGAACCAGCGGATGCTTCCATGGTAGAACCTGCAAAAGAAACCGCAGATACGACAGAACCAGATGTTTCCATGGTGAAACTTGGAAGTGAAACCGTCGGGATGCAAACTGATCCGACAGAGGAAGCAGAAGTTGATGCTTCCGAGAGTCACTCAGGAAACGAAACCGTCGCCGAGATAAGGGATGATGCTGAAGGACAAGCAGCAGTTGCTGATTCCGATATTCAACTTGGAAAAGAGAGTCCGATAGAACCGAGTACTGGAGCAGTAGAGGCTGCAGAGGAGGAACTCGTGGGTGCATCAGAGGAAGAGGAAGAGACCGATAGTGCTCAGGTATACATTAGTTTGAGAATGGATTAATGGTATTCAAGATACAACTAGTTCAACTAGTGAATTAGGTTGTCTTTGAATATGAGTATATATACTTTTGATGCTGGTTCTTGGTATAATTGAAGCGGAGAATATATAGGTTTGAATTTATGTGTCATGATACAACTAGTTCAACTTATCCCGATTATATACTTGTTTGAATTGTGTGTTTTGATATAAGTAGTTCAACAACTTAAACTCCGCGATTGTGTTTTGAATATGCAGGATACATATGAGGAAGAGGATGATGCTGTTGGTAATGCTGGTGAAGAGGATGAGCATGGTGATGTTGGTACTGGTAAAGATGGTATAGAGGCTGAAGAGGATGTTGGTATAGAGGAGGAGGCTGCTGCTAAAGATGGTATAGAGGAGGAGGCTGCTGAAGCTAGTAAGGACGTTGCTGGTATAACAGCTGATGATGATTCTGGTAATGATGATGATGAAGATGATTCCCAGCCACTGCCGCCAGAGAAGATGTGCTTAGATAGTTCAGAATACACCAAAGGGTGTAAAATAGGAACTAGGTGTAATGTGACTGAGACAGTGAAGTTGATAGAGAAAGAGTTTAAAGACGAGGCAATATGGTTCAGAAGTCACCCTCAGTTCAAGCATGTATTCCACATGCCTAGGGAGCCAAACCACATGACTCAAGGCATGTGGATGCTTATGCTGCGCACAGTTGACACAGATCTTGAGAGGGAGTGCTGGTTTATGGTTAATGGAGTACCTATTAGGTACTCCATCAAAGAGCATGCGTTGCTAACTGGGTTGAATTGCAAGGAATACCCGGAGAAGCATGAGGAAATGGGGAATTTGAGGTTTGTGAAGAGAATCTTCAAAAGGACTGAGAAGATAAAGGCATCTGATGTATTAGCTAAGTTGAAGGAAAAGAAGAGTTGGAAAGGAGCTGATAAGAAGAAGTTAGTAGTCTTGTATTTCCTATGCAAGATACTAAAAGCAAGCTCAAAAAGTGATGGCAACATAGTATCCTTTCTCTTAAGGATTGTTGATGATTTGGATGCATGTGAGACATATCCATGGGGTAGGTATTCATTCTCAGAATATATGAAAGGGATCCGGAATATGATGAAGAATTTGAATGGGTCTGTCAAACCTAAAGCTCAACCTAGCTTTAGTGGATTCATTGTACCTCTGGAGGTAATCCTTTGTTTTTGATGTCTGAGTATTTGAAGTTGTATATTTGGTTTTATGATATTAACTGTGTGTGTTTTTTTGTAGATTCTGGCTTATGAGGCTATTCCACATCTTGGACTGAAATATAGAGTACCTGTACGTGCAGCAAATGACTGTCCAAGGATGTGCAAGCACAAGTTTAAAGAATCTGCCATGAAAGGTATCCCTTTGGAAGAAATATATCAAGAGCTTGGGACTAGCAAGGTTAGAGTTTCTGTCTTCATTTGATTATTTGGTTTGTGTCATGTATTTGATCAAGAGTCTAAGTTAAATGTATGTGTGTGTATTCACAGGATATTGACAGCATCTTGGTACCAGACCAATATGAGAAATCTCTGTTGGCTGGAATCATTGAAGATAATGTTGATGATGGCCTAGGGCAGATTGATATCATTGTTGACAGTTGGAGAGAGCGTCTAGTAGAAAAGAAGAAAAAGATATGGTGGGAAGGAATGTACCAGCTGGACCAGGCGTCCCGAGAGATTGGAAATAAGTTTCTTGAGAATGAAGACCCTGAGCAAGAAGTCCCTGAGCAAGAAGTCCCTGAGAAAGAGAGTTCTGATATTGCTAACCTTGTTGCATCTATAAACTCACTAACAAAGGTGGTGAACAATGGCTTTCAAGCCATTAATGAGAAGTTGAGTGACATGGAGAATAGAGTGAAGACTCTTGAAGTTGCTGTGGCATCCCATGGTCCGGTGTTTACGCCATATGGGTCGCCTGTGGAAGCACAATATGGGACAAGAACTGATTTTGAGGGTGGGCAGCCGAGTCAACCGAGTCAAACCATGGATTTGGTTATGTATAATCCCATTTCTCCAACTGTTCCAGAACAAGGTGAGTGTAGAAGTTTCTTGGTTAATTCCTGAACTTTTAAAATGGACTAATAAACTGTTTTCTTTGTACATTGTATGAAGGTGATGAGGAGGAGAAAAATAATGAGGAAGAGATGAAAGGAAAAGAGAAGAAGAAGGGCAAGAAGACAAAGAAGAGGAAGCAGCAAGAGGGTGGACCTGTAATAGCAACCGGACAGAAGCGAACAAGGGCAGCTTCCCAACATATTAAGACACCATTTGTGGAAGTGCAGCCGAAGAGAAGGAGAAAAAAGTAAGAACTATGGTTGATGTGTGGTGGTGGAGTAGGAAAAAACTAAAAAATCTTTTGGACACAATTATTTGTGTTTTGAACTAGTAGGAACTATTGTTGATGTTATTTTGGTTGTTTTTGGATTTACTACTAGTTATTTTGGTTGTTTTTGGATTTAGTTATTGTTGGTACAACTGGTCAGGTCGGTACAACTGCGGAGTCAGTACAACTGGTCAAGTCAGTACAACTGGTGGTACAACTGTGTTGTGTTGGTTCAACTGGTCAAGTCGGTACAACTGGTCATGACGGTACAACTTCGTGGTACAACTATGTCAAAGCAAAGGCAATTTTGGAAAGAAAACAAGGTCAAATATTTGTTAAACATTGTCAAATAAAACTTGGTCTACCACTTAACTAGCATTGTTAAACATTGTTAAACTAGCAATTATGTTTTACATAAGGAATACAACAAACTCGGTTTCTTAAGTACAACAACCACAACCAACTACCACTTAGCTAGCAAATCCCTCAGCTTGCTAATTTGGGTTTCTTTCTCCTCCAAACGCTTCTCAAGATCATCGAGTTGAGCACGCATAATTCGAACAGACTCGCGAAGTGACTCCAACATTAGATTTTGGTAAGCGTGGTGGATTGATTCTTTCTGGGTTTCAAATTTGTTATGCACAACACTAAACTCCTCATTAACCGCATCATCCCACCACTTCTGGAGGTGTTCTCCACCATCCTAAGCATAAGCATCAATCATCAATCATAAGAAAAACGAATTCATCATCAACAGAAATTACAAACAATTCATCATACCTCATAATTCAGACATTTGTATTCCTTTCTTCCTTGATTATTGCCAGTGGTACACACAACAAGCTTAACGTAGGTTCCACAGAAACAATATCTAGGAATTCCCCAATTACCGTCAGCTCTTGCCCAACTCATATCCTCACTCGGCTCCGATTCGGAGCTTTGAGTATAACTGATTGGCATTCTCACTGCAACTCCTCAAGAATAATCAGAAATTTAAAAACCCTAGATCCAAATCCGAATCTAGGATATACAAATCAAAAACGGAGAACCCCAAATAAGAAAACCCTAGATCCAAATCCTAATCTACAAACCCAAACCCAACCAAAAACGGAGAACCCCAAATAAGAAAACTCTAGATCCAAATCTGAATCGACAAACCCAAACCCTAGATCTAGGAATTAGAAAGCACCAACCTTGTTAGATAGGAGTCGTTCGCCGAAATCTCTGCTCTCGCCGTCGGGATCTCCGCTCTCGCTCGCCGGAATTTTACTTCTCTACTTTTCTGGGTTTCGCAAATGAGAGAGAGAGAAACTAGGTAAGAGAGAGAGACAGAGCTTATAATAAAACCCTAGATCTATCGATCTATCTTCCTTTTCCTTTTAAAAGAATATCTAAAAACAAAAATACTTTTTAAAATAAATTGAGTTTGGCGGCTGTACTTGTTTAATAGTATTAAATATGTGGGACCCATGATGGCTGAATATACTCATAGTTGTCCAGTTGTACTAGGAGCAACATAGTTGGACTTTTAACACTTTTTCTTGTTTTCAGTTGGACTAGTATTTAAATAATTAATTATAAGTTGGACAAATGATTATTCTGAATTATTTGGCATATCCAAGGGTGACATAATATTATATTTACCAAATCATTGTTTTCACGTCTTTCACTATGATTTAGGTTATCTTATAGTAAGTATCCCTTATACTAGAAGGGGTTGTTTGTGTGAGAACATCATTTTACATAGATTTTTTTAAAAGTTGTATTCGAATGTTAAAATTTTCTATAAAAGTTAATTCTATTATGATTATATTATAGAATTATTCTTTTATTACATGTTGTTTTATAATACTATCGTAGCTGTACAAGTTGTACAAGTTGAACCAGTTGAATAGTTAATGCAAAACTTATGGAACATATTGGACTTACTTGTAATAGCTGAACTCAGTATATAAACGAATACAAATACAACTTAAAACAAACAGACATGTTCTTAGCTGAACTCAGTTGAACTAGCTGAATTGTTAATGCACAAACGAGACACATACATGTTCTTAGCTGAACCCAGTTGAACCAGCTGAATTGTTAATGCACATGCGAGAAATACAAGTAAAACACAGAAACTCAAGTTAACCATTCTCATCATTGGGAGGGGGCTGCAACCAACTCTCCAAGTTAATGCCAGGCCGTGCCTTGTTTTGGGTCCTCTTTCGTCGCTTTTCCCCGGTGGATGGAAACCGGGTCTCTTGATTTCTACCTTTCTTTGGTTTGTAATCCGGCGGTTTTGCGATCTTCTCCTCGTAGTCAGCTGGGAAAGTCCATTGAGACTCATGCGGCACAACGTAAATCGTTTTGTAATATGCCAATGCCCACGTCTCGATCAAGTAATATTTCGAACAAAGACCATATATGCTTACTTCTGTTGTTCTCCATTCATTCCGACAATGCTTAATGGCTGCGGCTATACCATGGATGCAAGGGTACTTGTCTATATCAAAACACCTACAAGTACAAGATTTCATATCCAAGTCCACCAAATATGTTAAACCATCAACTCCAATTACGCTATATTCGCGTCGGTAGCTGTTAAGCTCAGTGACCGTCAACTTCGCAGCTATAGGATATCGGATATGTAATATATTCTCCACAACAGGCACCACCTGCGTTGTGTTCGATGCATTGGCAGAATCTTTTCGATGTTTGTTGAACCATTCGGAAAACTTCTCCAATATCGCATCAATCATCGGTAATAGATGGTACTTCCTTACTTCCTTAAACATAGCATTCATTGACTCTGCGGAGTTGCTAGTATCTATGTTGTACTTGTCTCTCTCAGCATGACTCCTAGCCCATTGTTCAACCCCAATAGAATTATCCAGATATTCAGCAGCTCTAGGATACCTTCTCCTAAAATCACCATACTGAATGCTGATCTCGGTCTTAGTATATATATGAGCGCATTCCTTGAATTTCTCAACACCTAAGTCCTTGTCCCCAGTCAACTTTGGCCTAAGGTTTTGGGACAAATGCCATATACAATGACCATGTGATGCGTTTGGAAACACATCCATCACTCCCTTGATGATGCTTTGATGTCTTTCGCTTATGAAAACCAAACCATCTTCATCCGGTACTACCTTTCTCAACATTCTAAAAAACCAATTCCAACTAGCATGATTCTCACTATCAATTACACCAAACGCAATGGGATAATGGTGACGATTAGGATCCTGAGCTGTTGCAATAACTAACATCCCACCATATACAGTTTTCAGAAAAGTTGCATCAATCACTAACACTTTCCTCATTGCCTTAAACCCTTCAATGCTTGCTCCTAAAGCGATAAATAAGTACTTGAACCTATCTTCTGCATCCACTTCCGTTACTGTCCCAGGATTCACCTCTCTCAACATGTGGAGATAAGCATACAACATCGTGTAGCAAACTTCAGGGTTCCCACGCATATCACTAACATGTTGTTTTTTCCCTCTCAAGGCGGTGGAGTAGGAACAATCCAAACCAAGTCTTCTTTTAACAAGAGTCATGATGGTTTTAGGATCCGGTGTTTTCAATTGACCACGGAAGTCCTCATGCAAAACACTTGCTACTAATCGTGGTGTGCCTTTTTGTTTAAAATATCTAGTACTCTCCTCACACCTAGAGCATGTATGCATGTTTTTGTGAACTCTTACACTCCAAAAATCAGATTTCTTTATTCTAGCAACTCTTAAATACCATTCACAACCCATGGAAGCTTGACTGCATTCAATCATAAGTCGCACCGGGTCCGACTTCACACATCTCACACCAAACAACTCGGCCTTTGCAGCTCTATTAACCAAATCCCATACTGCCTCCTTAGAAGGAAATTCTTGATCTTTTTCCAATTTCAAACCATCTTTCCATTCTTTAACTGTTTCCTCACTTGGTTGTACAGTCCGCGAAAGCTCAACATATTCATGCCTAACATCATTCTCACAATCTTCATTTACACCATTCTCTATCATGAGCTGTTCAATAATCGGTTCATTAACTATAGCAGGCTCTTTCTCTTGTTCTGATCCTTCCCCCCATCTAAACGCACTCAAGTTTGCTTGATTATTTACATCATCAGTCCTTACATCATTGGCAGCCACTTCCCCATAATTCAAACCGCATGAACTTCTTCTCTCTATTCTTGGTACTAGCTCCACCATCTGATTACTTTCAAGATTGCATAACTCCACATGCAAAACTGGCTAAATCCCTCTTTATCCAATGATGTTAAGAATATACAAACATCCTCATCATCTAAAATATAAGACTCTCTCCTTCCTTTACATATCATGTAACTCAATTTCATCTTCCTTCTCGCTCCGTCTATAGCAATCTTCTTACAGATCTTATCTACCAACACCGGATATGTTATTCTCTCCAAAGATGTTGTCTTAAACATTATAGCATATACTGAATTGTTGCAGTTCCACTCATGCTCTTCTGAATAGTACCCTCCATAGTCAAAATATATGTTTGTGTGGATCTTCTTCTTCATCGCACTGCAGATAGAACAAAATAAATCACTAATTTCGATACAACACTTGTAACAGTTATACCAATTGTACCAGTCGAACTACACTATCATATATGTACCAGTTGTATTATTCAATTTCAGTTGTACCATGACCTTCTGCAACTAACGATACAATCAAGGAGCTACATTCTAATTTCCCTCGGATTCAACACGATTCAACTCATAAATCCTACTATCTAGAGATTTCTACACTTACCATTGCCAAACTCTACCATTGCAAATACCTAAACAAACAAATTTCAAAGCACTTACTTGGTTCAATCAAGATCCAACAATGGAGGAGAAGAAAGAAGGTCCTGCGACAGAGTTCCGTCGAAATGGATGAGTCGACGACGAGGCTAAGAGGAGGAGCGGGAGTAGACGAAACAAATGACGAGCTCTCAAACTCGATCCAACAATGAAGCTCCAAAACCGGCGCCAGAGCTAATGTCGGACAAAGAATCGACCTCAGCAGCGAATCTTCCGTTTGTCATCGGCGGAGAAATGAAGACAGAGAACTCGATTGGAGAGACTTCGAAATCTCTCTTCTCTCAGCTCGATTTCAATCTCGATTTTGGTCCAAACATTTTCTTAGTTTTTTGTTTTAAAATTAATTCAATTTCTCCAAATAATTCATTAAGGGTATAAAGGTATAATCCACTCTATGAGTGGCATTGAGACTCTAAAATGGCAGGCAGGATTACAATTTCCGGTTCAGTGGCAAACTAGCCTTGGTCTCAATTATTGCCTTCCATCGTCTCCGATCATTTTCGTGGTGCTTGCGTCGTCTGTAACCGCAATTACACAAGTCGAATCCATTTCCGAAAGAGTCTTCCTTTGAAAGAAGAACAGCCGATTTCCTGACATTTAATTGTTGAATCATGGCGGCTACCAATGTCATGCGGCGAGATGAGAGCCTTCTTATTGATCCCCTTAGAGGTAATTCGAAGTTCAATTTTGATATATAGACCCGTGTTTGGTTTCATTCCCTTAAATTCGAGAACTATCTGTACTGGGGAATTAGGAAGGAATTGTTTTTTTTTTCGTTTCCTCGGATTGAATTTCTTTGGGTTTCACTTGCAGGAGATACTAGTGTTTCTCGTGGCCTCTCGCTTGAGAAGAAAATTGAGGCCCTTGAGAGCCTGGCGGGACAAGTGAGTGCCTTTTTTCACTCTTGTTTCATTTTCTTCATTACATTTACTGTCGAACAGCCAAAAAAAATTGTCATCTTACTAATACTTGAGATGTGATATATATATGCTTCATTATTCATCTGAATCTTTGACGTTCTGTTCTTGTGGTGCCCTATTACTTGACTAGTTCAAGCCGTTTGGCTTTGTTTGGAAGATGTAAATTTAATTGTTGGAGAGAGATTTCACGAATTTACACCCGTTTTTCTCCCTTTTCGTGGTGTAGTTTGGAAAGGGACCTTGGAAGTATAGTGAATCTATTTAAACGACTGAGAGTAAAACTAAACTTTTGGATATTAACGCATGTGAAAATTAAGCAGTATCACTGAAAATGTACCTTTGTATAGTTGAAATGTTATGGTTGATATTCTTGAGAATCCACGTATGCGCTTATCTAGTTGTTCCTGAATGATCCCTCTTTTATACAAAATTCTAGGAATTGGAGCTGTATGAAAGATTGTGTCTAATATTCTATATGGTTTCAGTTATGGGTAAAGTTGAAGGACAGGGTGAATCTTGGCATGGTCATGTGACAGCCGCCACAGTCTCTCCAGAATATCTCAGGCAGCAACTCGCATAGAAACTGATGAACCTTCTCGAAGATATCAGTGATAAGATGTAAGACTTAACAGAAACAAAGCTTCTCCAGTTTTAGTTTTCTCTTTGATTCGGATCGTTAAGACTAAATAAAAGATGGAAGCCTTAATATATTGATATTGGCTTTCAAGCAGACCATCTATTTTTTTTGAAAACCGATTTTTAGATACAGTACTTTCAAAGGAAGAAAATCTTGAGTTGCTTCTCATTGATTTTGTATTCTCTGGTACATTATACTCTTCTTAATGATTATTATACTTGTGGTTATTGTCAGATTCTTTGTTGAAGAGCGTGAAAATTTCCATTTTTGTGACTTGCAGCAGCAAAGGAGAAGCTAGTAAAGAATTGCAGTTGCTGAAATCAGGCGCTTCTGGTTTTGTTATTTCGTTGAAAGATCTGCGTTCTTCTAGGGATGTAGCTCTTCGCCAGTGTCTTGATGGAGCTTATGTTGTAAATCATGAGACACTTCAACAAGAATGAAAGCATTCTTAACGATAGTGACCTGCCGGAGAAACACAATTCTCCTGGGTTCGTAAAATTAGAGGACAAGCATAAACAACTAATAGAAATGGAGAAATCACTGTTGAGAGAGACTATTGAAATCATCCAGAAGGCGGCTCCACTGGTGATTTTTATTTCAAACATTTGGTAGTTGATGTCAATTTTTTGAAATGGTTCTTAAGTAGATCTGTGGTTACAATTATATGGTTTAATTTGCCTCTTCGACTATTTTCAAATAACAGATGGAGGAAGTCTCCCTTCTAATTGATGCTGTTTCTCGGATTTATGAGCCGTTTCTGATGGTTATAGTGGTAATTCTGCACTCAACTCCGTCAAATTGTGATTCCAGGAATTTGCATTGGTATTAGCTCAACATTCATTAGAAACAATTTAGTTACAAACTTTTGCCTGCACTAGATAGCTTGAGATAGATCTCTGCTAAACAATGGGCATGCTTCTAGTCACTTCTTCTTTTGTGCTTCTCAATATCTTCGTTAGTCCCCTATGATGTTTCGCTTCTTCTTTTGTTCTGTCTATGCTTCTCTTCTTATTTTGCTTATGGATCTGGTTATAGGAGAACTGCATTTTTCTTTACTGTACCATCTGCTTGTGGACATAGTTTTTTCGCTTTCTTGTGACTTGTGAGTATGCCGTTCTTCTAGCTATTTGGTTTGGTGGTTAAAAAGAGTCAAGAAATTATCATGTTTCGTCTAAATTTTTTGAAGCTTTGCATGTGATTTTTAGAGGATTCCAACTAGTTTTCTGTCTACTTTTGCTTTGTTTTTTTTTAAACTTGGAAAATGTTCTAAGCGCGACATGTAGCTTCTATGATTTAAAATAGTTTTCGTATGGATAATTTATTGGAATCCATAATTTGCTGGTACTAGGGGGAATTTAACTCTGGAAAATCAACGGTTATCAATGCACTTCTTGGGAAGAGATACCTGAAAGAGGGGGTAGTCCCCACTACCAATAAAATCACTTTTCTGTGCTACTCTGACTTGGAATCCGAAGAGCAACAACGTTGCCAAACACATCCAGATGGCCAATACGTATGCTATCTTCCTGCACCAATACTTAAGGATGTGAGTCCTTCAAAACTCTACCATCGCAATCCTGAATTTTTTCTAATTATTTGGAGGAATTGATTTGGGTTGTTCTCTTTTCGAGCAGATATATATTGTTGACACACCTGGGACCAATGTGATCCTTCAAAGGCAGCAGCGTCTTACAGAAGAATTCGTTCTTTCTGCTGACCGCCCTTTAACTGAAAGTGAGGTAGAAGTTACAGTTTTGCTTGGCATGTTAGTTGTTGTTTTTGCTCAATATGTACCTGCCTAAGTACCTTGTTAAATCAATTTTTTTTCACGAAAATAGTTACTTAAGTCATGTATAGACCATCAAGACCTTGTGTAGAGAAGGGGAAGTTGTCACTAGGTTGAATGCATATATCAAGGTTTTCTTGATTATTAATTTTAATTAGACTAATTATTTTTTCAAGTAATGAGTGTTATAGCTATTGCTGGAACCAGTATGTTCTTTTGGTCCATATTTTGGTAAAGCTTAGGCCAAGACATATGAGACGTGAGTTGTTATTGGTACATCAAAACTGATTTTGCGTCCGTGGCGAATTGTATGCAAATGATCATCTATGAAAGTACTAAATTATAAATATTTGGTTTTTATTTTGAAAATCGGTAGAAGAAGTTTCAATATTAGGAACAAGTTTCTCAATGTCATCATACCCATGTCATTTCTATCTCTACCTCTGCAGCTTCCTGCTGTCTTGATTGTACTGTATGCTGATTTACACATCTCATTGTGTTTGTCAGGTTGCGTTTCTCTGGTACACACAGCAGTGGAAAAAGAAATTTGTGTTTATTCTGAATAAATCTGATATCTACCGTGATGCTCGTGAGGTTTATCAGAACCAAGATATATGTCCTTTCCTTGATAGTCTTTGTAATTGCTGGATTATTCTTGACTAATGATTAATTTTACTGCTGCAGCTTGAGGAAGCTATTTCATTTGTTAAAGAGAATACACGGAAGTTGCTTAATACAGAAAATGTGATATTGTATCCGGTGTCCGCATGGTCTGCTCTTGAGGCAAAGCTTTCAACAGCTTCTTTGGTTGGCAGAGATGATCTTGAGGTCTCGGATCCTGGTTCTAATTGGAGAGTCCAGAGCTTCAATGAACTTGAGAAATCAGTATTTGCTTTTGTGGGCTTTAAGTAGGTTGAGTTGAGAAGAGAAACTTAGTATAGGATGGATCAAATGTTTTCAGGAGAACAAGATCTTGAAGTAGATATTGAAGCTGGTCGATCTGATGTTACACAAGAATCCACATCAGATACTGTTTCAGGCAATGGGGTCTGGAGTGACCGGGTGAATTTGGGTGTTTCTGAAAAGATTGCTGATGATCTGATCTATCCATTTATGGGAGACGAAAAGCAGGTAGAAACTAGCAGTCACAGTTTGGGTCTTGCAGAGATAAAATGCACTAATGGAAAGTTTAAGAAGTCGAGAAAAGCTTCAAAGCCTCCGAGACCTCCAAAAGGTCCTTCCTTGAGTGAGAACGACCGTAAGATCATGAGGGACATACAAGACCTAGCTATGAGAAAGCGTGCGAGGATTGAAAGGATGAAAAATTCTCAAAAAAGAATGAAAGCAACCAAGTCGTCACCATCATCTCCATGCATTAGCATTTTCTCGATGATAATAACGGCTCTATTCTTCGCCTTTCTGGTCTTTCAAGGTACCTTTTTCAGTCTCTTAGTGAACATTAGCATTTTTCTTATTCCCTTTTCAACTCTCAATGAATCCAAAGTTTGCTACTTTGGTCTTGATATGAGTTTGTCTCTGAAGAAAGATTCTCTATGGTTGAGACTTATTGCTTTAAAGATACTCTGATTTAACTTGAAAACTATCTAATTAGTCTTGTATCATCAGGTTCCTTGGATAAAAAGAGTTTGCTGTGTTGTTGTTTCACGGGGAAGACCAAAAATGTCTTAATAACAAATCTTTTTCCGTTTTGCAGGATTCTCCACTGGCAGTTCGAGTATGAGTTCGGACAAATCACCTGCACCAACTGTTTCACCTAACAACCAATTGATTTCAGTTCAGTTGTACAATGATTTTGCTCCCGTTGAGCAAACCGATACCAGCCCGACCACCTCATTCAGGTAAGAAGAAGAAGAACAACAATTCCTGTAACTCATTCTCATTGTTAAATCAAAGAATACACTTTCTAAAAACCAGTGCTAATATGAACAATTTCGTCCTTTGATTGAATCTCTGTAAATTCAGGTACACGAGGAAGCGAATTTCGGGTGCAGAAGAAGAAGACTCGAGAGACGTTAATAGATGAGTTCTCTGTTTGGTCTTGACTCAAACTGTTAACTCTTTTGGTCAAAGTTTTGTTCATAGGCTAAAATTTGTAAAAACCGACGGCGTTTTAAACAATGATGATGATGATGATATTCACTAACCGGGAGAGTTTTCAATTGTATTTTGAAAATAAAAGATTGTGAGCATCGTAGGAATTTCGTGATTGGGATATTTAATGAAGATGGAAAACTTGTTGTTGACCTTACAATATAAAAAAATTAATTTTTTGTTCAAAGAAAAATCTGAAAATGACTTGCATACCAATTGGATTTTGCAACGTTTATGGTCTATAACAATATCTAACATTTCAAACCCTACACAAATAAATTCTATATGTAAAAGCCATAATTGTTCTACTCAATATAGAAATTTTCTTTCTGATAAGAAATGAATTTTACGGCTGGTCTATCTTCTAAGTGTTACCCTGCAAGAGATAGCAATCAACAAAATCATTTTTTTTTTGTCGTATCTGATCATCATGGAAGTGTAATCAACACATTTTATAATGTAATTAGGTGTCAAATACAATTATATACTAAAATAGCATTTTTGACGTGGGCAATGTTTTAGTGATAATGGGTCAAATATCGTGGCCCATTTAAATTGATTCGTGTAATATGGCCCAAAGATATTGTAATTTACATTGTTTTGTTGGCCCATTTCATCAAACGACTAAATCCCAAAATATTCACTTTCCTCTGCGTTTTTCGCAGAAAACCCTAGTTCTGTGATGTACGAGAAGTTGAAGAGAAGCAGTTTGATAAAGAGATTCGTTTGAGAAGAGAGAAATTCTTATGGCGTCCATTAGCAGTGAGAATGATCCTAGGTCTACTCGTAGTAGTGCAAAACGCAGGAAAAAACAGAGTAGCAAAACAGGTGACTCGTTGTTGTTGGGTTTTCGAATCTCATTTGTCAATTCTAGTCTTTGGTGTTCAATCCCAATTAAAATGACTGCTTTCGGTCATAATTTTGTCAATTAGTAAAGTTTAACCCATCTATTTCTTTGAATGACCAGATCCGCTAGAATCTTCGAAAGTATCGGGAATTGAGGACGGCGTGGACCATCTTCTTCCAGAGAGAGTTCTTGGTTCAGCCTCCTATAACACAAATTCAAAGCTGAACATATATTCCACCCCTGAGTTCTTAGGAGATATTGCTAAGATCCTTGCCGGTTCATCTGATTTCGAGCGTCTGTTGAAATCGCAATTTGGGAAACTGTTCAAATATCCAGTATGCCAAACCGCTTACTCCGCTAGACTGATCCATAGTTTGTTATGTAGACAGCTAGTGACTAAGAAGAGGCACGAGTTATGGTTCGTTTTTGGAGGAAAGCCTCTGAGGTTCTCTTTGCGAGAATTTCACATTACAACAGGGTTGGAATGTAAACCAATTCCAAGTAAAGAGGACATCAAATCTCACCAGAAGGAAGAGGAAATCCCTGTTTGGAAAAGATTATTTGGTTCAAGAGTAAATGTTACTGCTTTCGATGTTTCGGATATGCTAAAAGATGACCTCAAATTGCCAGATGATAAGAAGATGTCATGCTGGAAACGGTTTAGCCTAGTTTTGATACTTTTGGTGGATGGTGTCATAGTTTGCAGTAACAAGGACCTCAACATAACACCGGAATATGTTAAGATGCTTGATGATCATCCGTTCTTCTTATCATATCCGTGGGGGAGAGAAGCTTTCAGTAATACAATGGAGAGGTTTGGACCTCCTGCCCAGAGCAAGACTGATCCCATCACAGAACTTAAAGCCCGTCTTTGCCAAATGTCCAGCTGTTGTTATGGATTTCCATTGGCACTCCAAATGCTGGCGTTTGAGGCAATTCCATTGCTGCTCTCTAAAATACCGAATCCAAATGACAAGCGTGATTATACGCAGATGACATACGCCGATCTGAGTACGATACTGATTCTAAATCAGAAGGACATCTTAAAGGTAGAAGCCGACAAACAGGTAATGTACACTACTAATCAATCTTTAGTATTTCTGAATTTGGTGTACCCCTTTGTTAGTCCTGCTAGTGTTCACTGTTATGTGGTACACCATATTAGGACATATTGTACACTATTCTAAGACCTGTTTTTCTCAGTTGAAGGTTGCTTACACGCTTGTGGGTGACGAGAGCGTGGAAAACATGGATTTTGGGTGGGATGAAGATGCTGTAGATGTGAAGGTGGATTATATGGAGAAGCTGCTAATAGAAGGGCATGAGTTTACTCAGTCAGAATGGCCATGTGTAGACACATCTAGTCCTTGTGTTACTGTCAAAAGTGGTACAAACACGGATACTAGTGGACTGGTGCCTCCTCCCCCAGGTGGTGTTAAAAAAGCGCCTACTAGGCGAGGTGGAGTCAAGAAAGAGCCAGCTAAGCGAGGTGGAAATGCAGAGAAGAAAAAAAAAGATGATGTTGAAAAAAAAGATGATGGAGACACTATAGAGATGTTGAAGCATTTCATAATAGAGCAACACAAAGAGACAGTAAGCACGCTGAAGAAAGAGATGGAGAAGTTATTTGAAGGGCTGACTAAATGTGACTGTGGTGGACTGCGATTTCCAAAAAACACCACAACGGAGCAAAATCAGGAAGATGGCAAAGACAACACCACAACGGAGCAAAATCAGGAAGATGGCAAAGCCAACACCACAACGGAGCAGAATCAGGAAGGCGGCAAGACTGATGTTGAGGTCATCAATTTAGAGACTGGTAACACGGCGAGGGGCAAGAAAAAGAGGAAAAGGAGTGAAAGGGAGTCATGGAAGTGTCCTGAAGAAGGTGTTGATAGGGAGGAAGGAGAAAGCTTTGCTAACAGTTACGAGAGAAACAGATGGAATGAGGCTTACACAGGTGTGCAAAACATCATAGAGAGTGTTGACAAAGTAGATATCTCAGCTCCCCAAGACACAACAAAAGAGGATAGTCCCCAGGTACAAATATTTTTTATTTTGGTTTGGTGTACGACAAGAGGTATTGAGCAGTGATATTGATTGGTGTACAACCTGATGTGTTTTACAATCTTATTGTCTTTTTCACCTGCAGGGAATGGAATTTGAAAACGACTATGTATCTGGTGATGATTCACCGTTTGCTGAACACAATGCATTTGCAGTTGTGCCCTCCGGTTTAGAGAATGGACATGAACAAACATGTTGGGAACCAATAAATGCTGATAGAAAATCCTTCAGAGAGAGTGTTGACAGAGTAGATATGTCAGATCCCCAAGAGACAGCAAAAGAGGATAGTCTCCAGGTACAAATATTTGTCATTTTGGTTTGGTGTACCACAAGAGGTGTTGAGCACTGATATTGATTGATGTACAGAGATGAATAGGTTTTGTTTTACAATCTCATTATCTTTTTCAGTTGCAGGGAATGGAATTTGAAAACGAATGTGTATCTGGTGATGATTCACGGATTGCTGAACACAATGCATTTGTAATTTTGCCCTCCACTTTAGAGAGTGTACATGAAGAAACATGTGGGGAACCGAAAATTGCTGAAAGAAAAACCTTCGGAGAGGTAACTTAATAGCTATAATATGTTAAAGGGTATTAAAAGCTATTTTCACCTCTGAGATTAATTTGGTTTTGGACAGGAATGTTTGGCTTCGTCTCCTAAAACTCCTGAAGAGTTGGTAAATAATAAGAGAGTGCCACGTGCTTCGAGGTTCGTCAAGGGAGGGGAGTATACTGGTGACCCCAAGTTAAAAGCTCTGTTCGCAAGAAAGCAAAAAGCACCAGAATACCGCCCCATGTCCTGTGTTGACTTGAAGGAATTTTATGAGCTCAAACAATTGCTGGTGGACAATGAGGAACTGTAAGTTCTGCTATCGAAAGTGTTGCTATTGTTTTTTGGATCTATACTGTAACTAATAGTCTGTTATTGTTCAGGACATTTGAAATTGTTACTAAACACATAGTAACCTATCGGTTTTTCCTGGACATAGCTGAGGCTCAAAAACCTTTGGAGACAAAGGTAAATAAAGTGTACAGTTATTTCTGTTATAAACTTCGTTTGAACACCTAACAGAGTAGGATCTAACAATTCGTTTTCACTAACATGGTGCAATTGGTAAACAGCATGTCCAGGTAATAATGTCTATGCTGTGGCGTAGAAGGGGAGAGGTGTACACCAAAGTAAGAGCTGCTTTCATTGATACCTGGTTTCTGACCCTTCTTCAACAGAAGTACAAAAATTTCAAAGCGTGCAAGAATAAGAAGAAGTTCAATTGGGGAGTGAACTTGAGGACGTTTGTTACAGGCAGAGCAAGAGCGCGGACGCCAACAACATTTCTGCAACATATTGACCTGGTGTACATTCCTATGAAATGGTCCACCTCGCACTGGGTAGGTCTCGTAATTAACTTGAGGTTGTGTAAAGTACAAGTCTTTGACCCTCTCATTGAAGCAAGGTCAGACGAGGAAGTAAACTCTGTGATGGCGCCTGTTGTAGAGATGATTCCCTGGTTGGTTAAGGAGGCTGTAGGTAAGAATTATACAAAGAACTTCTCAACAGACCCACTAACATGGGAGAGGGTTAAAGGACTATACCAGAACCAGAGAGGAGGTGACAGTGGACCTGTTGCAACAAAATTCCTTGAAATGCACGCGTATGGTCTTAGGACCAATGATATGAGAATGATTACTGATGAGGTGGTTGACGAGTTTAGGAAGGTGTACGCCATGGATGCATATGTCGAGTTCATTGAGAGTGGTGAAGCCAAGAAACCTTGAAAGGAGTTTATGGTTTAAATTTAAAGACGTATTTTGTTTGGCGGTTTTAAAACTTAAATCTAGACATGTAATGTTGTTTTTATGGTTGTTGACATTTAATGTTTTTTAATGCCCTTTAAAGTTATTTGCTTCTTTGAATTATTTATTGTCTCACTGTTAATGTTTCTTCCAGCATTATCAATTGTTATTGTCTTGTACACTGGTAGGTGAACATTACATGGAGGTATGTACTCCTGTTTAATCCTTTATGAACATTGGGTACATCAGACGTGTACACTATAAGGTACACTAAAATCATACACCATGTCTTTGTATACTTTGTCTGTACACCTTTTCTGAAATATACATAGAAATAGACACAATATCTGTTCAAGTTATAGGTGTACGTAACGTAAATGTATGTAGACCGCTTATGTTCACTGTATGCACTGTCTCAACATTTCACACATGTAAACAATATCTGTACACTGACAATTTTACATAACTAGAAGGTGTGTACACCGCTTCTGTTCTTTAATTGTGTGGATTGGGTACACCAGAATTGTAAACTAATATTGTACACCATGTCTTTTACAGAAATAGTTTAGTACTCATGAGAACATGCCACCTAATAAAAAATTTTATTTTGAACATAAAATCCCTAATCCATTCTTTATAAAATCGAAACAATCATTTAACTACGTATCTTTGATCTAAACCCTAACAAATCTTTTACCAAATCTAACCGTCCCTTATAAACACAAACCTCTCTTATGAACTTAAACCGATATAACTTATTTATTTTGCAGTTCGTTTATTTTTATTACTTGTAAGATTCTGAACCACAATATATTTTTTTAATTTGTTTATTTTAATTACTTGCAAAAACCCAAGTATATATACACTTAACGTTTACCCAAAGTGTCTAATTCTGTACACTCTAAAGGTATAGACACTTTAAAATCTGTACACAGTCTCTGTATACCCCATCGGAATACTTTGCTACTTTTGTACACTAAGTTCACACACTTTTTACGCTTGAGGGTACACCAGAAACTTAGCATGGTATATTGACTGGTGGCGATCAGATATGATAGTTAGATCATGTCCATCACCCTACAATGTCTTTCAGTTTCTCCATAAACCACGTCCAAGAGTCATGATTCTCGCTGTCCACTATAGCGAAAGCTATTGGAAATACCTGAAAATTTGCATCTTGTCCACTTGCAGTTAGCAAGCACCCATTGTATTTCCCCTGAAGGTGAGTTCCATCCACAACAACTACACGACGAATGAATTTCAGGCCCTGTATACTTGCCCCCAGTGAAACAAAAGCAAACTTAAACCTTTCATCTCCAAGTTCATCATCTTTTGTCTCTAAATGGTATACTGTCCCAGGATTTGCAAGTTGCAATAAATGTAAATATAGGGGCAAAAGTAAGTAAGAATTCTCCTTTATCCCCTGAGCAGATGATATAGCTAATTCCTTAGCTTTCCAGCATTTCCAATAAGAAGCAGTCACATTATACTCGTCTAAAACAGCTTCGGGAAGATCTCTCGCTCTAGGACCCGCTGTGACATTGACATACTTCGACCGTACTAAAGCAGCAATTACCTTCGATGTGGCGTGTTTGGTAATTGACCCCGGGTCTCCACATCACACACATGCTCAAGCTTCACTTTCCTAACCTCGTACTCATCGCTATCACCTATCTGGTGTGTGTTACACCCGCCAGTCGCATTTCTTGTCAACACATTGTGCTACGAGATAACACTTGTCAAAAACCCTTCCTCTATACATAACATCATCTTCTTTAGTAAGATCAATGTTATGACCTCTGAAATCGGGTGTGTCAGTGTCAATGAACATTGGTTCAACGTCTTCAAAGCCATATATTTCAGACAATTCTATCCCTTTCTTTAAGGCTACCGACTGTCCTTTCTCTGCTTGGTGGACAACTCTTTATGTAAGACTCTTTTGCGCTTAACTTGGACCGGAGACTGATAATCTAGCAACGGAGGAGGGTTGTCGAGCAGCGGAGGAGGGTTGTCAAAATCATCCACTTCACGAAGATCCGTATATCTTTGTACCTTCCTCGGAGGGGGATCGTAAAATCATCGTTGTTCATCTCAAAACTAAGAGGTTCCGTCTCCACATTATCGTTTTACATCAAATTACGTTTGTTATAATTACATATACGATTTATATATTTACTAAATCAATTATTTAATTTTGTTTGAATTTTTTAGGAAAATCTCAAATAATGAAGGATCTGAATGACTCGAATCCGGGTCAAAATCCTGATTAAAAAAAAAACATGACTCGCAAAAAATGAGCAATTTTTTCTTCATCGATAAAAAAAAATTAAATGATTTATTGTTTGGTTATATTTTAGATTGTACACGTATTTTTTTTATTGATTGAGTAATATATATTCGTTTTAAAAAATTTAAATCACATCATATGCAGAAAAAATCTAAATTTATTAACTATATATATTTTATAATAACTAAAAATAATATAAATATAAGATCAAATAAAAGTGAAATGAGAGTATGTTTAAATTAGGTAGAGAAGTTTTATGGGATTAGCTCAAATTTGTTATATTAGCATTAAATCATCAAATTTGATTTCCTTATCAATAAAAAATAGTAAAGAATATGCCATAAATAAAGAGTTTAGGTGTAGTAATTAGTAGAGAAAAAGATATATTTTTTAGATTTTATGAATTAATTTTGTTTTTGGGATTTACCAAAATATAAGGAAAGATCCGATTGAAGATTTCCGGGTCAAAAACTAGAATAAAATCTGACCCAATTGTATTCTTTAAAATGTACTTCAAAAATGTTAAGTAGATATTCACTTGTATAAGTAATCTTAGATTATAGTACGTTATTTTATCATCTTCTTGGATTATAAATATTTAGTCTTTATATGTAGTAGTACTGTATATGTTTAAGAAAATTTATTATTTATTATTCTTCCCGAGGATATGGATAACAAGTGTACACCCATTTGCTTCTGAGCAAGAGATTACTTTACATATTTTTTAAAGTCTTCTGACTTATGCAGTGATAAGTTTTCGATATGGCGAAAAAAGTGTCTATATTATGAAATTTAAATAGAAAAAAGAGAGTATAATAAGGAAATATAAGGAGTATAATTGGTTGATTGTGAGTAAAGCAAAGTGTTGAAAACAAAGGAGAGGGACAATAATGAACTTTGGTTATAAGTTATAACGTTAAACATTATCCACCAACATCATATTCATATTCATATGGTGTTGACTGTTGACATTATTAGCTTTTATTGGGTCGTCTCCGCTTTAATTAAGGTTAGAAGCCCAATAGTAAAAACCCTATCTCTCAACAATTAGGGGTTCATTACCCTCTTGAGAAGCCAGCCGCTGTGAGTATCGGCCGCTGTCCCAAAGAACAATGTAAGTTTCAGATCTTGTTTTTTTTTTAGTTTCCATAAGAATTTTGATGAATAATTGACTAACACGAGTATCCTCGCTTCTTTAGCGATCTCTCTGAGCTATTCTCGCCTCTCGTCGTAGTCGTATTATCCGTCCATGAGTCTCCGAAAGAACTACGTAAGTTCTCGTTAGATCTTGTTCTTTTTTTGTTTCCGTAACACTTTGTTCAAGTTTGAGCTTTTGAGTCTTAATGTAATTTCGTTACCCTCATTTACAGCTCCCAGGGTTCTTACCCTGGGACTATGAATCAGTGCCTCTATCACGTCACACTGACGTCGCAGAATTCATATCCAGCGTCATCCATTTTCTAGAAGAAAAATGGCTTCCACGGTTCGTTCGACCTTCTGCCTGTTGTCTCCTTCGATGAACAGAGTAAGATTACCTCTAGAGTAAAGAAAGCATTAAAGCGTCTAGGCATATTCCCTCATTTCGTCCGCAAAATAGGTGAGCCAAGAGAACAGCAAATTTCTGATATTGAGATCCGTAGAAGAATCAAAGCATGGTATGAAGGTCACCTAGCTAACAATACAAGGGGTGTACTTGGTTTGATGGCGGCTGATGGAGGTTACATATCTCAGCTCCTAGAGATTCAGAATGAGGGTGGTTTTGAGATTGTTATAATCAATCGCCCAGGAGTGGCAACCCACTCTTTCTACACAGTGTTGTCGCAATTTCCTGTCATAACAGATTCTGTAGCTATGGTCCAAAGGTATCAGAATAGTGCTGGTTTAGGTAGTGGATCTGGTTCTCGTTTGGTGGTAATCGTTTTTGGAGGTAATGGTGGACGTGATCAGGGCGGTTATGGCTGGGGTGGAAGTGATCAGGGCGGTTATGGCTGGGGTGGACGTGATCAGGGCGGTTATGGCTGGGGTGGACGTGATCAGGGCGGTTATGGCTGGGGTGGACGTGATCAGGGCGGTTATGGCTGGGGTGGACGTGATCAGGGCGGTTATGGCTGGGGTGGACGTGATCGGGGCGGTTATGGCTGGGGTGGACGTGATCGGGTGGACCTGGTCAACACCAGGCGTCAGAGTACTGTGGCCCTCTCGCCATCACGGGTGAATCCGCCATTCAGCCGTTTCCATATGGTTCTCCCGAAAGCTTACTTATGGAATTTGGCAAAATATTGACAATTTGATCACACATCTATCTAGTGAAGAACACCATGAGCTGCAGGTAATCATCAACCATCCTGTTTTTTTCTTTTGACTTGTTACAATTAGTCACTTGTTCTTTTGTTGTTCAAGCTGGCTTGGACTACTGTGCCTGTGCCTTCTCATCCACCGGTTGCTCCTACTGCCATGGTGAGTAAGCTACCAAAGTCATGTTTTCATTTCTTTATTTTAGATTTGTTTGCCTAAATCTGACCCTCATGTTATATCTCTGCTCGAAACCTCTTACCACAAGTTTCCCTTTCTCGCTTATAGTTTTGTTTGTCTAAATCTGACAACTTGTTCTAGTATTGTTTGCCTAACTTTGACCTTTTGTGGTTAATGTGCATTGGGTTTTTAAGCAGTTGTCCGACCTGTTGCGAATGAGTAGTGACATTGCTTGGATGCTCAACTAACTGAGGAAAACCTAGTGGCTGTAACATCGGTCTATTGGGACATGGAGACGTGTCCTGTTCCACTTGGCTGTGCTCCTCGTCGGATCTCTCCCATTGGCGCAGTAGAAGACGTCCCTTATGACATCCTGAGAGAAGTCTATCCCAGTGGAATCAGCGTCCCTTACGGTTAGGATCTTTCATCTTTTCATCCCCTTGTGCTGAGTCTCAAGTCTTTAGTTTCTGAAAGTGTTTTCAAACTTTGTTGAAGGTCTTATTTGTGGCTAAAGTGCAAGACGAGTGGGATGTGAAGAAAAGAAGAAGAACTGAAAGGCCTTTGTTTTTTCTTTCTCTTTTCTTTAAAAAAAAATAATGGTGAATACTGAGTTACTTTTGGTTTAAAACACTTGACTGAGTTCTCCTTTACTTTTGGTCGGTTTAAAATGGTGAATCCTCTTAATCGTCTCTGATGTGGAAAAACCTAATGTTAGTATTATATTAATGTTTTTTTTCCTCTTTTCATTATTTTTTTGCACCACTAATCAAGTAATGTGGATAGAGATCATTTAATTGATATATAGTTGGGAGCTGGACTTGTCAAGTATTTATCAAAATGATATTGATTTGGATCGACTGATGAATCCTTCCATTCAATTTCTGATTAGGTAATATCTCGCACAATCAAATACTTATTTACCTATTAAGAGTGTAAAACAAAATACAATGTATGAACTAAAACCGTAATGCAAGAAAAACATGCCTCTTTAGTTACCAAGCTTGCTCTGTTTCATGAAATAAGCCCCCAAACAAAGCAATATCAAAAGTTGATAGATCTGATGAGTAAATCAGCATAAATTCATAATAACAGCCTTCACCCTTTAATTCATTTGTTCTTCGCTTGGTTATTTATTTAATAAAGCCCAACCAGTGGCAATAGTTAACCGGAAATTTATTTTACTCGAGTCGAATCGGGTCGGGTCAGAAAATCAATATTCCGGCATATTCGATGGCCTTACGTTTTGGAGACACATGCTAGTTTGCCACTGAACCGGAAATGTTAATCACGACTGCCATTTTGGAGTCTGAATGCCACCTCTCAATAGGATAATACTCCTTTACCCTTAATGAATTGAATATCTTTTAATTGAATTAATTTGAAAAGGAAAAAAAAAACATTGAAATCGAGAAATGAATTCTCGATCCAATCTCGAATCTGTGTCTTCCCTTCCCCCGACATTGTTGAAGCTTCTCCCCGGAGCTGAGAGCTCGAGAGAGTGACTGACATTTTCGGCGCAGCAGCTTTACTTATCTCCGCCATTGTTGGATCGAAAGATCGAGAGGTCGACAGATTTGCAGCTCGTCTACTCCCGAAACGCTCCTCCTCTGTTTTGGTTAAGTCATCCATTTCGCCGGCCGTCGCCTCCTCCGTCGCAGCGTCATCTTTCTTCCCCCCATTCTTGGATCTCGATTGAAGCAAGTAAGTACTTAGAAGAGTATTTATCTTACGAACAATCTTAAAAATCGATGCTTGGATACAAAATTTATCTACGAACAATCTAAAACGCCAAGAATGATCCTTGATTTTTCCGGTCTGTTTGTACTAATCATAGTTTTGGCTCTTTCATGATTTCACCTATATATACACAGGTGATCCGAGAAAGACCACAACACTTAGTTTTCACTGGAAGGTGTAAAGGAAAGACTTCACTTGTTCAAAGCAGACCTTTTGGAACAAGGTTCTTTCGACTCTGCTATTGATGGCTGCCATGGAGTTTTCCACACTGCTTCTTCTCCATTTTTTCATGATTGTCAAGAGACCCACAGGGTTTTGTTTTTATTCCCTCAAAAACTTGCCTTTATTTTGTGGGTGTATGATCTTAACTTCCTATCCCAATTTCAGGCTGAACTTATCGATCCTGCGGTCAAGGGGACACTTAACGTTTTGAATCTTGCACCAAAGCTTCTTCGTTAAAAGGGTTGTTGTCACCTCCTCCATGGCAGCCGTTGGTTACAATAGAAAACCACGCACACCTGATGTTACCGTCGATGAAACTTGGTTCTCTGATCCTGAGCTTTGCGAGTCCTCCAAGGTTTGTTTTGAAAGTTGATCCATGTTTCATTTTTATTTATGATGAAACTTGGTTTTGTTGTCATCTACTATCAACTAGTCGTCGCTTTATTGTGCTCTAATGTTCGCTCTTCAAACTAAAATGGTATGTTTTACTACTGGACTTAGATGTGGTATGTTCTATCCAAAACTTTGGCGGAAGATGCCGCTTGGAAACTCGCTAAAGAGAAAGGCTTAGACATTGTTACTATTAACCCAGCTATGGTGATCGGTCCTCTCCTACAGCCAACTCTGAACACGAGTGCTGCTGCTATACTTTGATTGGATTTCTTTTGAGCCTTTGCCCGTTCTCAAGATTTGGATTGTTTTTCTAATGTTGGGTTATATCAAATACTTTGTTCTGTTTCTTCTTGACAAAAATATTTTCCAATACTATATAATTTGGGATGTAGAAGTTATTCAATGATTTGGAAAAAAACACATGTATTAGTATTGTCGTTATTTCTAAAAACTAGGTTCGACTAGGTACAACTAAGAACATCTCTGTATTTGAATTTATCGGAATTGGTACAATTAGGTTCGGCTAGGTACAACTAAGAACATATTGTATATAAAATATTTCATCATATTTGTACAATTAGGTTCGACTGAGTACAACTAAGACCATAAATGTATATGTATTTCTATACAACAAATATGAAAACGATAAATTAGAGTTAATAACGATTCCAAAAACATCCTGAACTCTAATAAAATAATTTTAAATAAATAAAAATCGAACTAATATTTTCCTAATATATACTATTAGTTCAACTAGTTCAACTACGTTTATTAAATTATAATAAATTGTAAATTAAGATTATATGAAAATTCTCCAAAAAACATCTTCAACTATAAATAGACTATTTGAAAGCAATACAAACCAGAATTTATCAATTTCGTAACCATTTTTTTCATTTCCAACATAACACACTTCTTCTAATATAAGGAAGATTTCGTAAGTGATCATCTCATATGAAGCAAAAGAGGTGAAATCCGAGTTTTTCTGAACATTGTATTATGAAAACCTTCTTAAACGATAATTAATAGTGTAACATCATGTGTACAACTAGAAATACTAATATTCATTTAAGTCCAACTGGAAATACACAAAAATCGCAAAAAGTCCAACTATGAATATGACAGTACAACTGGACAACTAGGTACAACTATGTTGAAAACAAAATATTTTGTATTAATATCATGCTGTCTTTGGCCCACCTTACCACACGTGTGATGATTTAAAATTAATATTCCGCCGCCAAAAATCATGCTTTACGTCATCTTTAATAATTTTTTTTTTTTTACTTCGTTTTAAATTATTTTAATACCAATTTTAATTAATTTTTTATTTTTTAAAAGGTTATTTTTAATTGTCTCAGTTGTACCTAAATGATCTAGTTGTACTTTCTTATAAGTAACTCATACACGTAGTTGTACCTAAATAGACCAGTTGTACCTACAAAACCAATTAAACATAAATATAATCTAAATATTTTTTTGGTTTACAATAACATGAAGTCATATGTTCTTAATCAACAACACAAACAAAATACAGAAATGAAATACAAAAACATAAGTCATGTGCAATCTTAATCCACAAGTACGTGCAGACTTGACTTGTGCGCTTTCTTTCCAGTTCTTGATCAAGCTCTTCCTTCCACTTATCCTCTTCCTTCCACGTATAAATGAAAAGCTTAATCGAAAATATAAGTCATGTGTTGCCATGGGCATTAGTCACTAACATAATCATATGATTTAACGCAAAGTCAGTGTTTTTTGCATCGACCCAAAATCAAGCAAAAAGTATTACACCTAGTTCTATCATCTAAACTCTCCTTGCCTTCTAGAAATCTCAAAGACACAAATAATCACCAATTTGATTTCTTGGAAACAACTATCAAGATGGTTTTAAAGAAGAGAAAATAGGGTACAAAGCATCAAGACCAAATAGAAATTCATATCCATAAAGCTTAAACTTTAGCTTTAGAGACCTATAATAAGAAATACTGATGTAAAACATCAACGCTCACAAATAAAACAATAATGAGAATGGTCCCTGGATGGAGTTCCACAGTTGTAGCAAAAAGCCAACCCACACTTGCAATTAAACAGATTATTAAAAAAAAAAAACCTTTGTTTCACAATTTTGCATCACAGACAATAAGAAGAAGAAGAACTTGTTTCATTCTCACTAGACACCAAAACTTGTTAATCATCCCAAAAACCAAGTAAAATCAAAGAAAATAAAAAAAAACCTCCAGAGATTGAATCGTAGCATCGTTTAAAGACAATTCAACTTTGTAACCATTAAGCTCTTCTTCCGCCACTTCTTTGATACGCTTCGCATGCTCAACTTTTGAATTCTTGAAAACTGAAAACCTATTCATTTTACTTTGGAAGTCAAGAAATCAAAGCTTGTTCATTTTATCCTCTAGATCAAAGCAATGGCAGAGTAAAGCAAACCTGTTTGATGACAAGAGAACCAGAGGATCCAACAACGATGAAAACGTAATTGAGATTGCCATCTCCAACTTCTTTGATAACCAAATCAACACCAATCTTGGAAATCTGGCTTGCTGCTTTTAAGCTCGAGTGTGAGAACAAGGAGGTGGAGAGGAGATTGCTTGAAGAAAGCGTGAAGAAATTCCCAGCATTCTTCAAGCTTTGGTTGATGCTTGGGTAGCTTGGGGGAATGTTTAGGCAATTGGAACAGGCCAACAACGCTTATACATCTGGTTTGACGCACTGTCCCGAGTGCACAACATTGTGGCTCTCGCTCGCTGATCTTGAAGAGAAAGTGAATGGGCTCAACAAGCTCGTGTAGTTCTCACTCTGGACAGGAAGAAAAACCCTTAGGCGGATGAGCTATGGGCTATGGCTAGCTGCTTTTCGTGCTGAAATTAGACATGGCAACAAGAGAGAAGCAGAGCGCTTGATGTCAAAGGCATGGGATTCTCGATTTTGAACGGAGATCCCTAAAAAAATTGTAACGATCTCTGGCCTCTGATAACGGAAAAAATTGAAGAGGAGAGTGGTGATTTGTTGTAACTCTCTGTTTCCAAGTTGATTTTTTTCTCCAAGCTCTTCATCCTCACCGATTCGATTTTGATTTCTCCGGCATATGCTACGAAAAGATTTTCGAGATTTTTTTTCTCTAAGTTTTACTTCTATAATTTTCTTTTACAATTAGGGAAGTGGATCGGATTGGGTAATCCGTTTTATTAGATTTGGGTCGGATTGTTTAGGTTGGATCTGTAATTTCTAATTTTCTAAAGGTTTTTTTGGACATTTTCATCACTTTTGTTTTTTTTAAAAAAGTAAATTAAATTAAAGGATTATAGAAAGGGGGAAAAACCCGAAAAAAACCGCCATTATTTTTATTGGCTGTTTAATACCCTCGTTTATTTTTTTGGAATAAAAATACCTTATATATTTATAGTTGGTAAAAAAATACCTCATTTTTTAATTGTTGGTAGATTCCAACCCACGACTTAACATCCGTTAACGGACGTTACAAAATTATTTAACGGTGTTAAACTTTAACCTTACGTGTTTATACTAATATAGTATCCGTTGTAGATAATTACAAGTTACAGTTATGTTGTCCTCGTCTAGTGGCAATGCGTTGGTTTTGTAAAATACAAGACCATGGGTTCGACACTCAACTTTTGTTTTTTTTTTTTTTTTTTTCTGTCTTCCTCGACAACGTTTTGCGTCTGCCATTTTTTTTTTTTTTTTTTTTTCTCCGAATCCCAAATTATTGCCTTCCATCGTCTCCGATCATTTTCGTGGTGCTTGCGTCGTCTGTAACCGCAATTACACAAGTCGAATCCATTTCCGAAAGAGTCTTCCTTTGAAAGAAGAACAGCCGATTTCCTGACATTTAATTGTTGAATCATGGCGGCTACCAATGTCATGCGGCGAGATGAGAGCCTTCTTATTGATCCCCTTAGAGGTAATTCGAAGTTCAATTTTGATATATAGACCCGTGTTTGGTTTCATTCCCTTAAATTCGAGAACTATCTGTACTGGGGAATTAGGAAGGAATTTTTTTTTTTCGTTTCCCGGATTGAATTTCTTCTTGGGTTTCACTTGCAGGAGATACTTCTTGTTTCATTGAAATTGATATTCGGGACAAGTGAGTGCCTTTTTCACTCTTGTTTCATTTTCTTCATTACATTTACTGTCGAACAGCCAAAAAAAATTGTCATCTTACTAATACTTGAGATGTGATTATATATGCTTCATTATTCATCTGAATCTTTGACGTTCTGTTCTTGTGGTGCCCTATTACTTGACTAGTTCAAGCCGTTTGGCTTTGTTTGGAAGATGTAAATTTAATTGTTGGAGAGAGATTTCACGAATTTACACCCGTTTTTCTCCCTTTTCGTGGTGTAGTTTGGAAAGGGACCTTGGAAGTATAGTGAATCTATTTAAACGACTGAGAGTAAAACTAAACTTTTGGATATTAACGCATGTGAAAATTAAGCAGTATCACTGAAAATGTACCTTTGTATAGTTGAAATGTTATGGTTGATATTCTTGAGAATCCACGTATGCGCTTATCTAGTTGTTCCTGAATGATCCCTCTTTTATACAAAATTCTAGGAATTGGAGCTGTATGAAAGATTGTGTCTAATATTCTATATGGTTTCAGTTATGGGTAAAGTTGAAGGACAGGGTGAATCTTGGCATGGTCATGTGACAGCCGCCACAGTCTCTCCAGAATATCTCAGGCAGCAACTCGCATAGAAACTGATGAACCTTCTCGAAGATATCAGTGATAAGATGTAAGACTTAACAGAAACAAAGCTTCTCCAGTTTTAGTTTTCTCTTTGATATCGTTAAGACTAAATAAAAGATGGAAGCCTTAATATATTGATATTGGCTTTCAGCAGACCATCTATTTTTTTTGAAAACCGATTTTTAGATACAGTACTTTCAAAGGAAGAAAATCTTGAGTTGCTTCTCATTGATTTTATTCTCTGGTACATTATACTCTTCTTAATGATTATTATACTTGTGGTTATTGTCAGATTCTTTGTTGAAGAGCGTGAAAATTTCCATTTTTGTGACTTGCAGCAGCAAAGGAGAAGCTAGTGAAGAATTGCAGTTGCTGAAATCAGGCGCTTCTGGTTTTGTTATTTCGTTGAAAGATCTGCGTTCTTCTAGGGATGTAGCTCTTCGCCAGTGTCTTGATGGAGCTTATGTTGTAAATCATGAGACACTTCAACAAGAATGAAAGCATTCTTAACGATAGTGACCTGCCGGAGAAAAACAATTCTCCTGGGTTCGTAAAATAGAGGACAAGCATAAACAACTAATAGAAATGGAGAAATCACTGTTGAGAGAGACTATTGAAATCATCCAGAAGGCGGCTCCACTGGTGATTTTTATTTCAAACATTTGGTAGTTGATGTCAATTTTTTGAAATGGTTCTTAAGTAGATTTTCTGTGGTTACAATTATATGGTTTAATTTGCCTCTTCGACTATTTTCAAAACAGATGGAGGAAGTCTCCCTTCTAATTGATGCTGTTTCTCGGATTTATGAGCCGTTTCTGATGGTTATAGTGGTAATTCTGCACTCAACTCCGTCAAATTGTGATTCCAGGAATTTGCATTGGTATTAGCTCAACATTCATTAGAAACAATTTAGTTACAAACTTTTGCCTGCACTAGATAGCTTGAGATAGATCTCTGCTAAACAATGGGCATGCTTCTAGTCACTTCTTCTTTTGTGCTTCTCAATATCTTCGTTAGTCCCCTATGATGTTTCGCTTCTTCTTTTGTTCTGTCTATGCTTCTCTTCTTATTTTGCTTATGGATCTGGTTATAGGAGAGACTGCATTTTTCTTTACTGTACCATCTGCTTGTGGACATAGTTTTTTCGCTTTCTTGTGACTTGTGAGTATGCCGTTCTTCTAGCTATTTGGTTTGGTGGTTAAAAAGAGTCAAGAAATTATCATGTTTCGTCTAAATTTTTTGAAGCTTTGCATGTGATTTTTAGAGGATTCCAACTAGTTTTCTGTCTACTTTTGCTTTGTTTTTTTTTAAACTTGGAAATGTTCTAAGCGCGACATGTAGCTTCTATGATTTAAAATAGTTTTCGTATGGATAATTTATTGGAATCCATAATTTGCTGGTACTAGGGGGAATTTAACTCTGGAAAATCAACGGTTATCAATGCACTTCTTGGGAAGAGATACCTGAAAGAGGGGGTAGTCCCCACTACCAATAAAATCACTTTTCTGTGCTACTCTGACTTGGAATCCGAAGAGCAACAACGTTGCCAAACACATCCAGATGGCCAATACGTATTCTATCTTCCTGCACCAATACTTAAGGATGTGAGTCCTTCAAAACTCTACCATCGCAATCCTGAATTTTTTCTAATTATTTGGAGGAATTGATTTGGGTTGTTCTCCTTTCGAGCAGATATATATTGTTGACACACCTGGGACCAATGTGATCCTTCAAAGGCAGCAGCGTCTTACAGAAGAATTCGTTCTTTCTGCTGACCGCCCTTTAACTGAAAGTGAGGTAGAAGTTACAGTTTTGCTTGGCATGTTAGTTGTTGTTTTTGCTCAATATGTACCTGCCTAAGTACCTTGTTAAATCAATTTTTTTTCACGAAAGTAGTTACTTAAGTCATGTATAGACCATCAAGACCTTGTGTAGAGAAGGGGAAGTTGTCACTAGGTTGAATGCATATATCAAGGTTTTCTTGATTATTAATTTTAATTAGACTAATTATTTTTCAAGTAATGAGTGTTATAGCTATTGCTGGAACCAGTATGTTCTTTTGGTCCATATTTTGGTAAAGCTTAGGCCAAGACATATGAGACGTGAGTTGTTATTGGTACATCAAAACTGATTTTGCGTCCGTGGCGAATTGTATGCAAATGATCATCTATGAAAGTACTAAATTATAAATATTTGGTTTTTATTTTGAAAATCGGTAGAAGAAGTTTCAATATTAGGAACAAGTTTCTCAATGTCATCATACCCATGTCATTTCTATCTCTACCTCTGCAGCTTCCTGCTGTCTTGATTGTACTGTATGCTGATTTACACATCTCATTGTGTTTGTCAGGTTGCGTTTCTCCGGTACACACAGCAGTGGAAAAAGAAATTTGTGTTTATTCTGAATAAATCTGATATCTACCGTGATGCTCGTGAGGTTTATCAGAACCAAGATATATGTCCTTTCCTTGATAGTCTTTGTAATTGCTGGATTTTCTTGACTAATGATTAATTTTACTGCTGCAGCTTGAGGAAGCTATTTCATTTGTTAAAGAGAATACACGGAAGTTGCTTAATACAGAAAATGTGATATTGTATCCGGTGTCCGCACGGTCTGCTCTTGAGGCAAAGCTTTCAACAGCTTCTTTGGTTGGCAGAGATGATCTTGAGGTCTCGGATCCTGGTTCTAATTGGAGAGTCCAGAGCTTCAATGAACTTGAGAAATCAGTATTTGCTTTTGTGGGCTTTAAGTAGGTTGAGTTGAGAAGAGAAACTTAGTAAGTTTACTCAGTCAGAATGGCCAGGGGGAGACACATCTAGTCCTTGTGTTACAGAGAATGATGGTAAAGTCACAGAAGCTAGTGGACAGGTGTCTCCTCCCACAGGTTGTGTTAAGAAATTGCCTAGTAGGCGAGCTGGAGTTAATAAAGAGCCTGTTAAGCGAGGAGGAGTGAAGAAAGAGGCTGCTCGAAGATGTGAGACTGCGGTTAAGAACAAGAAAGATGATGAAGCAAAAAAGGATGATGGAGACAATATTGAGATGTTGAAAATTTTCATATTGGAGCAACACTTAGAGACAGTAAAAACACTGAAGGCAGAGATTCATAATTGTTTTGCTGGGCTGACTAAATGTGCATGTGGTGGACTGCAATCTCCAAAAAACCACACCACATTGCATCAGAAAGTCGGCAAGTCTGATGTTCAGGTCATAAATTTAGAAGCTGGTAAGACGGTGACGGACAATAAGAAGTGGAAAAGGACTGAAGTGGAGACGGAGTAAGGTGTATGTACGAAGGAAGTTGAGAGCATTGGTAACAGTTACGATAGAATACGATGGGACAAGGCTTACCCATTGGTACAAAACAATCAGGAGCATTGACACATTAGACCAAGCAAGTTATTTCATGTATTTCCTTATCCATTTTTACAATAAATCCTCGAGATCATTGAAATTGGTTGTGTGTTCATTAGGCCACTACTAAGGAGGGACGTCCAGAGACTACAACTGACGCCACTGAGAGATGGGAAAAAAACTGCAAATGAGGCCTCTGACACTGAGGGTGGACAGGTGGAGGGTGTACATGTGGAGGGTGGACAGGTATGGATCTTTACAGTGTGCTATGTTGTATGGTGTGATCTTTACTGCTTCCAGTGTACATCTTAATTGTTTACACGATCCAGTGTACATCGTAATTGAAATTTGTTGTGTGTCCATTAGGCCACTAAGGAAGGACTTCCAGAGACTACAACTGACGCCATTGAGAGATGGGAAAAAACTGCTAATGAGGCCACTGACACTGTGGGTGGACAGGTGGAGGGTGTACATGTTGAGGGTGGACAGGTATGGATCTTTACAGTGTGCTATGTTGTATGGTGTGATATTTACTGCCTCCAGTGTGCATCTTAATTGTTTACAGGCTCCAGTGTACATCGTAATTGAAATTTGTTGTGCGTACATTAGGCCACTGAGATGGAGGACGTCCAGAGACTGCAACTGACGCCAGTGAGGGGTGGGAAAAAAGTGCAAATGAGGCCACTGAGACCGAGGGTGGACAGGTATGGATCTGTGTGAATTTGGTTTGGGTGTATAGTCTGGTAAGTTGTACAGAGATGCATGGTGTGATCTTGACTTGCAGGAAATGGAATTTGAAAACGAATGGGGATCGGGTGATGATTCACCGTTTGCTGAACACAATGCACTTACCATTTTGCCATCTGGTTTAGAAGATGGGAATGAAGCAATGATTACGGAGCCGGTAACTGATGAAATAGATACATGCGGAGAGGGAGAGGTATGTTAAATTTGAATTTGGCTATAGAGAGGTAAGTTAACATGCGGAGATGTTTAATATCCATAATCATTTGGCTTTTCAGGTAAATAATTCTTCTGTCTCCTCGAACTCCTGAAGAGTTGGTCACGAAGTCGAAGAGAGTGCCACGTGCTTCGATATTCGTCAAGGGAGGAGAGTGTACTGGTGACGCCAAGTTAAAAGCTCTAATCACAAGCAAGCGAAAAACACCAGATTACCACCCCATATCCCGTGCAAACTTGGAGGAATATGAGGAGTTCAAAAACATGTTGGAGGAGAATGAGGAGATGTAAGTTCGGCTGTCTATATGTTTGTTTTATCTTTTTTAAATAAGTATCTAACAAAATAGTTGGTTATTGTACAGGTCGTATACAATTGTAACTAAACACACAATAACCAATCGGCATTTCCTGGACATAGCTGAGGCACCAAAACCCTTTAAAGACAGAGGTGATTACGTGAACACTTACCTCTGGTGTTGTACACTATTTTCACATGTTTGTAAACTCTAGACTGGATATAATCATTAACAATATGCAATTGGTAAACAGCATATGCAGGTAATAATGTCTATGCTGTGGCGCAGAAGGGAAGACGTGTACACCAGAGGAAGAGCAGTTTTCATTGATACATGGTTTTTGACCCTGTTAAAAAAGAAGTACACCGAATTTAAAGCGTACAAGAAGAAGTTGAAGTTCAACTGGGGGGTGAACGTGAGAGCAATTGTTACTGGCAAATCAAAGGGGCGGTTACCAACAAAATGTTGACCTGGTGTACATCCCTATGAATTGGTCCACCACACACTGGGTAGGTCTGGTAATTAACTTGATGCAAGGTACAATAGAGGTCTTAGACCCTCTCATTGATGTCTAGCTCAGACGAGGAGGTAATGTCTCTGATGGCGCTGTTGTAGAGATTAGATTCCATGGTTGGTGTGAAGGATGCTATAGCTAAGGAGATATCAGAAATTCTCAACAAAACCACTAACATGGAAGAGGGTTGCAGGACTATACCAGAACAAGAGAGGTGACAGTGGACCAGTTGCAAGCAAAATTCCTTGAAATGCACGCGTATGGGCTTAGCACAGATGATATGGGAAAGATTACGGATGAGAAGGTTGACGAGTTTGAGGAAGATGTACGAGATAGATGCATATGCAGCGTTCATCGAGAGTGGTGAAGCCAGCTAAGTTGAATAGAGGTTCCAGTTTGAGCTTAGAGTTGTAAAACTTGGTCAGTTTCTACGAAACTTTTTGGGTTGAAGACTTTCATCTCAAATTTGTTGTTTTTTACTTTTTTTTATTTATCGAAGTATTATTATGACAATTTGGGATACTTACTTATTTCACTACTGTTTTACAATACGGTATGTACACCTCTGTGTACACTGTGGTTCTTGGAGTACTAGATTTGGGTGGTGTACGTTACTCTGATAACTGTTTAAATCTAAATAATTATTTTTAGTTCTAATATTTAAATTAATAATTTATTTTAGAATAATTAAATTTAAATTATATAATTGTATTTGTGATTAACTTAAAAATAAATATACGAAAATATGATTATGAAAAAACTAAAGACATACTTTTGAACTAGATTTTAACCCGCAGTGTGATAATTTATTTTTTAAAGTTACTATATATACAAAATTTTGCAAATTGTATCTCGTTAAAAATATTAATATTTTATAGTTTACAATTATTATTAAGTAACGGTTACCACGGATCCACGGGACAATTGTTAATAAACTGAGGATTTAACCCGCATTAAAGTTGTATGCTATTGATATTTTAAAATTTTATAAAAATTGATTCAAATCCGTCCGCCATATAAACCCGTTCCGAAATATAAATCGTTCCGAAATAAATTCGTCTTTTTTTTTGCAGTGTACGTGGAGAATTAATTAATGAATTTGTTTGCTTAGGATTTTAATGTAAACTGAACCAAATTTGCTTTATCATCTGATTTAACCGGTTTTAGTGTACATAATAAAAAACTTAAGATACATAGGATTGGTTGCAGAAGGCCGATTCATATAAACTGTAGGCCCATGAAAACGAAGCCCATTCTCAACCCTATCTAGCCCCCATGAATCTATATATACGGGACAATATTAATATTTTTCTTCAATCAGGAATTTCGAAACCCTAGGCGTCCTAGTCGATTTCGAGATCAAACCAAGCCTGCTTATCTCTCGGGTAAATTTCTCGCTCCTGATGATTGTTCTAGAAATTCATCGGAAACGATTACAATCTCTGTCTCTGTCGGTGATTTAACCGTTCAATATCTATTTCTCTGAATAGTGCTTTCTCTATGATGTTTGATTACCGTTTCCTGAATAGTACTTCTCGTGAAAGCTTTAGATCCCTTGTTTTGCTTCCTTTTAAGCGTATTTAATCGTTTAGATCTTCTGGTTGATTATTGAGCTAAGCTTGTAGATCTGAGTCTGTTCTCATCAGTTTTTAGTCGCTTTCCTCCGATTTTTTTTTTTCATTTTACCATCTGTTCTAGATTACTGCGATTTGCTTTCCTAGTTTTGAAATTTTTTATCTCTTGGTTTGGTTAGGATTTTTAGAAGAAAAGATTCGGCTGTGAACGATGAAGAAGGCTACGCACAAGCAGGCTAAGGCTTTAACATTGGTCTTTGGGACCTCATAAGTGTCCGGTTCTAGATGGTTGTGACCCTCGTGTGATCCGTCCGCGTATTAACGGCTTTTGGAGAAGAAGGGCTACTGTGGTCCTCTCACCATCACTGCCATTGGCAAACTAAGCGGACGTCCCTACTGACACCCCCTGAAAGCACTCTATTCCAGTGGAATCCATCTTACCATCGCCCCCCTTTGGTTAGATATCTTCTCTCATCCTTTTATGCCTTTTGAAATAGAGAATAAGTAATAGAGAGTCTCATGTCTTTATTTTTTCTCAAACAGGTATCCTACTGACATTACACGTTTAATGAGATCGATGAGACAGCTAATTTTATGGTCATATCCTATCCGAAAGCCTGCCCTGGTTTATTTAGACTCTACAAGCGTTTTGGCTACAACCCTCTCGGCCCGTTTCCATATCATTCTCTTGACAGCTTAATTAAGGAAGGTGTGTGTGTTTCATTCTTGTTGTAGGAAATTACCAACAAAACACATGAATCTGTTGCTGATCAAAATGGCTACTTTTTTTTCTCTTCTTTTTTTCCCACAAGATTTAGGGATACTTGAGGAGGAAACGGGTGAATCTGCCTCATGGTATTGCCTTGTATGCCATTGTGATCCTCCTGCCCGCGACTTTAATAATTTCATCACACTCTATCTAATGTAGACCATAAACTTCAGGTAATTCTCATTGTCTACCTGTTTCTTTTTTGCCTTGTTTTCACCCCATCCCTCACTCATTTAATGTTCCAGCTTAGTACGACTAGGAATACTGTGCGTCCTCCCCCGATTGATCACTCCAGGGTGAGTAAGCGCTACCAAAGTCTTAATTTTTACTTTCTTTGCCTATATTTGACCACCATGTTATCTGCTTCAAAATCCTCTTACTAGGTGCATGTGTCTGCCTATCTGATTGAGCGCAAACTGATGAGGCTCAAACAGGGGCCCACAGACTTGAAGACTGCAAAGTCAGACGGTGAGACGTTGGTCTATTGGGACATCAAGTTGTGTCCGGTTCCCCACGACTGTGATGCTATTCTTGTCGGTCCGCGCATCAAACGCTTCTTGAGGAAAGAAGGCTTCTCTGGTTCTCTCACCATTGTTGCCATTGGCGTACTAGCAGACGTCCCTACTTACATCCTGAGAGCACTCTATTCCAGTGGCATCACATTTCATATCGTCCCCTACGGTTAATATCTTCTCTTCCTTGGCCATTCTACAGTAGTGGATACTTTCCTTGATGATTAGCAAGTGTCTCAAGTTTTTTAGTTTCTGAAACAGGTTCTGCAGACATCCCGAGCCTCATTTTTGAGTGTTGCCATAGGAATGGACCTCTACGTAATATAATGGTCATATCCGATGACATATACTTGACTAATCAGTCTGACGTGCTACATTCAACACCATTTTGCAACTTTAAGCTGCTTAATTCTCTTCAAAGCTTTTGTCTGGCAGGTGTGTCTTTGTCCTCTCTCACAGTGTTGTTGAAATAACCAGCAAATCTGTTGTTCAACTGGTTACTTTTTTTTTTTTTTCCTCAGACTCGGTGACACTTGAGGAGGATGATTGCGGTGATACGGGTGAATCTCCCTTTTGGTTTTGCTCAGTATGCAATTTCCGAAATGTTCCTTGCCAAAGCTTTGATAGTTTCACCAAGCATCTCTTTGGTACCTACCATCAACGGAAGGTAATCATGCTTCCTAGCCAAACTGGACGGACTTATATTGTATCAATTCATTTTGTTAACTATTTTTGAGTCAAACAACTTCTGCACTTTTGTTTGCCTAAATTTGACATTATGTTATCTAATTTTTTTGACTGGATGTGTTTCAAGCAGTGGTTGGACATGTGGCGTATGAGAAGTGTACATTGCTTGGATGCACCACTACGTGAGCCTCTTGAGGAAAACCGGAAGGCTGTAACATCGGTCTATTGGGACATCAAGAGGTGTCCGGTTCCACTTGGCTGTGATCCTCATCGTGTCGGTCCGTGTATTAAACGGTTTTTGGAGAATAAAGGTTACTCTGGTCCTCTCACCATCACTGCCATGGGCACACTAGATGACGTCCCTAATGACATCCTGAGAGGAGACCATACAAGTGGAATCGCTCTTGATTGCATCCCCTACGGTTAGGATTTTTTCATCCTTGTGTCTTTTCTTAGTATTGGATGTTGAAGAGAGAGTCTCAAGTCTTTAAGTTTCTGAAACAGGGTTTTCAATCTCTCTGGAACGTCATATTTATGAGTTTATCGATCGGAATCCACCTCCAGCTAATGTAATGGTGATATCCGATGCAAAACAGTCCGCTTCTGATGCTGTTTTCGTGCTACAGTCGAAGGGATACAACTTTGTTGAGCCGGTTCCATGTGATTCTCTTGAAAGCGTTTTTCTGGCAGGTGTGTGTTTGTCCTCTCTCTCTCTCTCTCTCTCTCTCTCTCTCTCAGTGTTGTTGAAATGAAAATGAACAGCACTAGTACTACTGGCTACAATCTGTTGGTCAACTAACTGGCTGCTTTTATGTTTTTCCACAGATTCAGAGGCACTTGAGGGGGATAAGTGCAGTGAAACAAGTGAATCCTTGCTGGGGGACTTGCATTGCTGGGTATGCTACCGTGATTTTCCTCGCCAAGACATTGATAGTTTCACCAACCATTTCTCTGGTACATACCATCAACAATTGGTAATCAGGCATCCTAGCCAAACTGGACGGACTTATTGTAACAATTCATTTTGTTAATGTCTTAGCTATTTTTGAGTCAAAACAACTTCTTCTTGTTTTGTGTTTGCCTAAATTTGACTGGATGTGCATTTGGTTTTCATGCAGTTGTCTGACAGGATAAGTGAACAATGCTTGGATGCACCACTATGTGAGCCTCTTAAGGAAAACCGGAAGGCTGTAACATCGGTCTATTGGGACATCAAGAGGCGTCCGGTTCCACTTGGCTGTGATCCTCATTGTGTCGGTCTGTGTATTAAACGGTTTTTGGAGAAAAAAGGTTACTCTGGTCCTCTCACCATCACTGCCATGGGCGCACTAGAAGACGTCCCTAATGACATCCTGAGAGGAGTCCATACAAGTGGAATCGCTCTTGATTGCATCCCCTACGGTTAGGATTTTTTCATCCTTGTGTCTTTTCGTAGTATTGGATGTTGAATAGAGAGTCTCAAGTCTTAAGTTTCTTGAACATGGTTTTCAATTTCTCTGGAACGTCATATTTATGAGTTTATCGATCAGAATCCACCTCCAGCTAACGTAATGGTGATATCCGATGCAAAACACTCTGCTTCTGATGATGTTTTCGGGCTACAGTCGAAGGGATACAACATTGTTGAGCCGCCATGTGATTCTCATGCAGATGAAAGCGGCTTTTTTCTGGCAGGTGTGTGTGTGTGTTTGTCAGTGTTGTTGAAATGAAAATGAATAGCACTACTACTGGCTACAATCTGATGGTCAACTAACTTGGGTGCTTTTATTTTTTTCCACAGATTCAGGGGCACTTGAGGCTTGCGGTGAAACGAGTGAATACTTGCTGGGGATTTTGTATTGCTGGGTATGCTGCCGTCGTTTTGATAACCTTAAAAATTTCACCTTTCATCTTGCTTGTAAGCAACATCAACGTAAGGTAAATCAAGCATCCTAGCCAAACTGGACGGATTTGTTGTATTAATACATTTTTGTCATTGCTTGCAAGTAGTCTTGTTGCCCTAATTTTTAACCCCCCTCCCTCTGCATTTGTTTTTTAAGCAGTTATTGAAGTGGTCTCAAGTTGAAGAAGAAGAACTGAAGAAGGCCCAAGGTGTTTTGTTTTAAATTGAAGATGGTTCAAGTTGATGTATTTTATTGATTCTATCCTTCAAATGACAATTTACCATGAAATTGGTTTGGTTCAAACCTTCGCATCTGCACTTTGCCCTAAAAATGGTTTTGTTCGTAACTTCTTTTATATACTTTGTTCTTTTAGTCTTTATTTCGCCCGATTATCCTAACGTACAAGGACTTAGGACTTCGAATCTATATAGGTATTATAACTCTTTTTTTTTTTTTTGGTATGAATTGAATGTAAAATTGTATCCAAACCAAAAAAAAAAAAAACTGTTTTACATGAGCTGCGACTCTGAAACACATTTATTTTTTTAAGAAAGTTGGATCAACTAAATTTAATCATGTACACAGTGGAAGTGAAATTGAAGTTGGCGCAATTAGTGCGACGGCCCAATAACGTAGAACTAAACCCGAATCTGTTACTCGCTAAATCAAATTCAATCAAATTATCTTCCAACTGGAACCCTCCGATCACCACAGAGGTTGACTCCATCAACGAAACCCAAACAGATGACGTCATCACTGACACTCACCATCGAGTTAGCTCCAAAGATCCTCCAAACGACGTCGTTGCTATGAAGCAGAAGCTGAATCTCCGGCACGGCGTATCCCAGGCGCGTGACGCCGTGTTATAGGAAAATGGTGAGCTGGGATGACGTGGAAGCTTTATGAAATCTAATTGGTGGAGGTGTAAGTTGTGAGTTGGCAACTAATGATTGGCTGGAAATGAGGAGAAGAACTGAAGCTAAATAGAATTCGAAGATCGATTGTTTAGGATAACCAGAAAATATCAATTTGTGTAATCTTCTTCTTCTTCTTCTTCAATTCTCTCTGTAAACTCTTAGGGTTTGATATGTCATTGTTGATAGAGCTGTTTCTACTTCTAAGCTCTATCACATGAGATTTGGATTCTCGTTTTATGAACGACGATTCAATTTGTGTTGATTTTCAAGTGATTGATTGAGTTGCAGTTTCTCTGCATCACGCCGACGTTCTTCGTGCTGAAACACGCGTCGCCGAACGGTTTCTCCGACGCTACTCTCGTGATGTTCCTCGCCGCTGTTTGTTTGACGAACTCCGACGTAAAAGCTTTGTAGATCGATGACTCCAACACCGTATATGGATTCACGGAGCTGATTTTGGTTCCTCCGAATCCGATACTTGCGTTAATCTTCAGTCGTTGGAACTGTTTTTTCTCGACGATTTTAATCGCCGTCACGCCGATGAAATACTCTGAGGATTGATGAGAAGCGGCGTCGTTTGGAGACCTTTGCCGGAAGTTAGACAGACGGCAAATTTCCGGCTGAAGCTAAACGCGGCGGCGAATTGCGGCGGTAAACCGATGTTGTGACGACCCATCCCGACGGTTCCGCTAGCAAGTCCTTTAAGAAGAAACGTTGCTCCACAATCGAAGATAAAATTGGTTATCTGTAAGTAATGCCGCCGCAAGTGTTGTTACTACAGCCAGGTCTGGGAGGAGAGAAACATGTGCCGCAGCTGGTGGAGCCGGCGCGTGAGCACTCGGCGTAGTTGCAACGAGGAGATTGGTAAGTGGAAGAGACGTAGTCTTTGTCGCAGTCCACCCAGAGTTCTCGACCACCGAGGTCGAAGACGACGGAAGCGGGGACGAGAGGTGTGCGTTGGTTGATGACGGTTGTGTACTGGAGGGTAGATTGGTCTTTTGACACTGGGAGAAGGAGAGCTTTGGGACGGAAAGATGGTTGAGCAGATGAAGAGAACAAGAACGGAGAAGACGCCATTGTTAGAGATGATGAATGTTGGGTTTGAAGAAGAGGATTGGTGTGTGTGAGTGTATTTTTTATAGAGAAGGTTTTGCAATTTTCTCTTTTTGTCGGCTAATTTGAATAATTGGATAATGGTGTGTGACGTTTCATGATTTTGCTTCTCATTTATGTGAAAATGACACTAAAAAAATTATGGTATTTGGAATTTGATTGCCATGTGAGTTTTAACTTTGATGTGACTTGAAGGTGACATAAAATGGTGCATGTTCTTGATTGTGCCTCAATACTGGCCTTTTTAGAACAACCAGTATCACCAAAGCATCTTTCTTTATTCATAGTCTTTTCCTAAACTCAAAAGGTTTTACAATAGAGTTTCAGGACCAAAATAGACAGACTTGACAGTAAAAGCACAAACATTTGAACAGACAGCATTTGGTTTGGTTTCCATTTTCATGACAATGTATTCATTACTTAGTTTGGGGATTTGTACCATCCCCATGGGTCATTTGAAGTGTAGAGAGTCACTTGCTTCACACTCAAGTAGTTATCAAGCCCCCTGAAGCAAACCAGCCCAAACCAAGATTTGTTCAGTACAAGCCATCAAGGTTCAGTCTTTTAAAAACAAGATTCGAGACAGAAAAAAGAGATGTACCATTCTCCAAGTTCTCGTCCAAACCCACTGCGTTTGACACCACCCCATGGGGCTTGGGTTAAAGCATGGCTGCGAGCAGTTAATCCAGACAATCCCAGCTTCAAAGGCCTAACAAAGTAGAACCAATTATTTGTGTTATTAGATGGCATTGTTATTTCACTTGCTAATCATTTCAAAAATCTGAATGGTTCAAGAAACCGGTACTAACCTCGCTTACACGGTCACATCTTTCCGTGTCATTAGATATCACTGCAGCTCCTAGTCCGTAACTGTCATTTATCAACGAATGATTTCAGCCTCATAAGATCTTAAATGATAAATTTCATTAAAACACCTGTGGCAATGGATGGGCTTTGATAATATTTCACTTTCTGGAGAAACGTTATCTTACTGGGAGTCATTTGCTAGCTCAATTGCCTCTTCCTCACTGGCAAACGTTTTCACGCAAAGAACAGGCCCAAAAAACTCCTTCTCTCCAGATTTGCATTGAAGTCGTTACATCAGTTATGATGGTTGGTTCAATGAAGAAGCCCTTTCCAAGATGCTGTGAGATATAGATATGATATATAGGTCATCATCATCGCCTGGAAGAAACTGTATCAAGGATAGGTAAGAGAGGGGGGTACAATACCTCAGGTCGAGAACCACCATGCAAGATCGTTGCTCCTTCACTCTTAGCTGCTGAGATAAACTTCAATATCTTCTCGTACTGTATTTTTTTTCGTTTCTCAGCTCATTCAGATTATATGATTATAGAATTTGGAGCACATCTACTAAGTAAAAACATGACAAGCCTGATGAAGCATCATATGCAAGATGTCATTTGACTGATTCTCTACAGGTTGAGCCATTCAGACTTACAGGGACAGGGACAAAAGTTAATCACTGTACTACAGAACTCAATCTATGAAAGATTCCAACTTATTTTAAGTCTCACAACAAATATTTTTTCCCTTTTTCGTCCTGGTTCTGGTAATGCATATAGGTTTAGCAACCTGATGGAAAAATGGTAAAGGATAGGAAGTCAGAAAAAAACGATCACTGGCTTTTACCTGTCCTTGGCTCACGACAGGACCAAGCCTGCATCCTTCTTCCATGGGGTCTGAAATTTTAATGTTCTTACTCCACTTTACAAGCTTTTCTATGAATTCAGATGCGATGCTTTCCTAAGATAGAAAATATAAAATGTCATAGACACATTCAACATAATTTGACTAAGGTCAGCAATTCTATCTAGCAGTGACTTATCCCTGTTGGCATATCCAACCCGAAGTTTTGATCTCAGATAAATTTCATTGTCATTGACCATCATGGAAACATCTTACAAAATAACTTGGAACATTCACTTCTCCAGTGATAAATATTACCGATGTAGTATTGGGAAGTTCAGGTTCAATCTTAAAAGCAAGCTGAAGATTGGCACTTACATGAACAAGAAGACGGGAAGTTGCACTGCAGATCTGACCATTTGTCCAGAAGCAACCGAAGAGAGCCCATTCAGCAGCTATCATTCAACGGCATAAAAACACAAATAGTTCAATTTTAAGATTAACCATATTTATGTCATGTCTACTCTGAAAGCAACAAATGCCTTAGTACTATCTTGAATATAGCACAAGAAAAGTTATCTAACGAAAATTCCAAATTCACTACACTACTTTTTGTGACATTCACCTTTATCAAGATCAACGTCATCAAACACAATGAGAGGGCTCTTCCCACCAAGTTCCATAGAAACAGGCTGCAACAATGCCACGAGTGATGTGTCACTGACGAAACAAAAAAGAAGACAAGAAATTTATACGATTTTCAGAAATCTGAATTACCTTCACCAACTGAGCAGCAGCTGTCATGACCTTACTTCCTGTGGCAAAACTTCCAGTAAATGCAATCTGCCAAAAAACCATAACTTTTCCTTATAGCTTCTAAGAACCACAAACGTTACACTGAAGTGATGGTGTAATCAGTAGCCTGTTTAGTCAATTGTGTTGGGCCTTGTGTTTAATGTATGTCTCAAAGAACAATACCTTGTCCACTCAGGGGTGTGATGCCAAAGAAGCACCAGCTTCCGAACCTAAACCAGTCAAAACATTGAGGACCCCAGGAGGAAGACCAACTTCTCGACAAATATCAGCAAGCTCCAAACAAGTACTGAAATTAAACCATGAAAAGTGTGAGAGCTCAAAGAAGGACCACTGCAGAAGCATAACAGCAAAACAGATTATACACAATTACGTACACAGATGCCAGCTCTGATGGCTTGAGAATCGCAGTGCACCCTGCAGCAAGTGAAGGAGCCACCTTCCAAACAGCCATCAAAAGGGGGTAATTCCTTTAACATCAAACCAGGTCCATGAGTCAGTTCCTGGTCAGATAAAATAGAATAGGTGCCATATAGATTCGAACAAGTTAGCCCCAAAAAGGAAACTAACAGTAGTTACCATGGTGTAATAAGTCCCACAACTCCAAGAGGTTGCTTCAGAACATAACTCTTAAAACTCTCCATGGGAAGCGAGACTGGTGCTTTCTGCTTAGCATCTAACCCTTCAGCAAGATCAGCATAAAATTCAAAACATCCAGCAACATCATCCTGCAAAAGATCAAACCTACACAGAAAAACCTACATTTCACAAAAACAAAATAGAAGCAACAGTACCATATCCCATACTGCTTCATCCAATGGTTTACCACAATCAAGCGCCTCGAGCTTTGCCAGATCCGTCTTTCTTTCATTAACCTACACATATCAGATACAGAAGATTAAAACTGATTACACAAAAGTCCAAACAAAATTGAGGCTTGAAGATATCTCAACACAGCATCACAATCACAAACATCAAATGACTTACCTTAGCAGCAATAGCACGTAAAAACTTAGCACGAACAGCTCCAGGTGCTTTGGCCCAATCTTTGCCTTTATTCCTTGAAAATGCTCTTCGAGCAGCGTTGACTGCAACCTCCGTTGTAGCTGCAGGAATATCACCTACCTCATCCAACACATACAAATCCTTGGATCAACTTCAACGAAAATTCATGGAAGTAAAGAAGTCGATACAGCAAAAAAAAAATGGTCATTTATAGAGTTAGAATTAAGCTAAATCTCTACATCGAACTAAGAAGTAAAGAAAAGTAAAAAATTTTACTTGGATCTAATCGAGTTGTGCCGGATTTTGAGAAAAGGGCTTACCAATGAGCTCTTCAGTAGCCGGATTGACGATCGGGATTCGGTTCTTCAAGATGGGTTCTCTCCATTCGCCGTCGATGAATAGCTAGCGAGTAGGCATCGGAATCGCCATTGTTCTTATCTGAATCTAGAGCTCCGGATCGTGGATTCGCGCACTTCAAGATTTGGACTTTATAAGTAGCTTTCACTAAAGAAGAAGACTAGAGAAGGATCAAAACGAAACGCCTCCTTTTTTTCTTTTTTCTTTTTTATGCTGACACCAAGGTCGATCAAAGTAATTGGATAATTAGATAAGAGGTGTTTTAAGTTCCAAAAAGTAAAATAGAAATCAAATTATCATTTATGAACTAACAATATATATAACTTTTTTGATGAAATTAGGAAACTAAAAATCATACACAAGGTTAATTAGAAAAGGATTAGAGATCTTTAAACGTCACTATTATTTTGCTTTTTTTCCAAGAAGAGAAGATAAGAGGTAAATCGAAATTAGAAAAGGAAATAAACATATATATTCCAAACGCTGAGTATAATGGCTTTGTTTGCTAAATATACACCTTTCAATAAGAAATTAGAAGAATACACACTTTTAAAAAATATTTTGAGAAATAGACACCTTTTGCTTTTTGTGAGATAGAGTGTTGTGTAATACGCTAAACGACAAAATAACATATCAAAGATCAAATTAACCTTGTGTAATAGAGATACATATGTTTGTATACACTTTTATTTTATTTTTCTTTCCTCTTATCTTTTTTTTTGGTATTCTCTTGTTCTTTAAGTTTTTTTTTTTTAATGCTTCAAAGAGAGAAAACTATTTTCGTTGGTGTACATCACCAAATTGAACATGATGGTCGACAAGTGTGATGTACACCATTAAAATGAAGTAATGGTTTGTATATTCTCTTTTAGTGTACACCAAGTTTTGTACATGTCGTATACCAATCTCGTATCCTTGAATCATCGTGTTGTACACTAACTCTCGTACACCTGATCATTTCGTACATTGATTTTTGTACACTATCTCATAGACCATCAAGTACACCGACGAAAATAGTTCTCTCTTTTATAGACGTGGTGTACAATATGTGTGAAAGTAGACGGTACACGATATGGTGGTACACCACTATAGATTATCGTTTGTACACCGTCATACCTGGTATACCACTTCTTTCATCAATATCATACATTGCCTTTTCCATTATTGTCGTACATATCAGAAGCAGAACTTGCAGCCATAACCATGGTTGTTTTTCTAGGAATAGGTCTTGTTTGTGGCTCTGTTATTGGTTGGCTCTGGCTCATCTAAACTTTTTATTGTATACATCAAAACTTATTTTGTCGAAGAATCGAGCATATAAAGCTAGCATATGACTGTCGCAAACTTTTAACATAGTAACAAAAAAAGAATACTACTTTGATATATCACTTCAATTTAGTTTCACTCACTCAAATTTTTCTTAGACCCTAGACGTGGCAAATTTTATGCGCTAACATGGTAGTTGTTTTAAAAATGTCACACATATATAGGTATGAAACTAAAAAATGTCACATATATATATATATGTATAGTTTCATAATATAAATTAAATTGGAGTAAAATATCGAAGTAGCCTCTTTTCTAGTACTAGTGCCCATTACCTGAATCAATATTTTCCCCAAAAATAATGTACTGAGTACAATGTATGTGCCACTGTTCTAATTACAAAATCAATAAAATATACTATAAGATATAAAGTGGGGAAGGAATCAAAATTCACTTGCGGCGTATATTTATAGGTGAAAATTAAATTTGTTTGAAAAAGTGATATAGTTTGTGTGTATTGCGATTAGTTTCCATTTAAAAAAACCGTAAATTAATAATTGTTTTGTGTGTGTAATCTTTTAAACATACTTATCAAAATGCTCATATACAATTTAAAGTAAACAATATAGAAATAGTATTTATAGTCTTGACAGTAAAAAGAGAAAATGAGCCTTCAATAAAAAAAAATCTATTATGAATAATTATATGCAATATATGTATGCCCATTATATGGTCCATTAGTAGGTTTTAGAAGACTTAATCTCTAACCTAAACCCTAATGTTGTATCCCTGTATATATGTTGTACCTTGTACAATTGATCAATAACATAGAGAAAAAATCCCTAAAATCTCTTTGTTTATAACAAAATCAAATATTTCCAAACCTCCTAAAATTCTGGATATTTTATTTATTAACCATACAAAAAAAATTTAATAGAAAACACCACCAAAATTGAAAAATAAAGCTATAAAGTTATGTTAGAGAAAACAAACATAAAGCCAAAACACAAATGTAGACATAGAAGACACATTTTTTGAACGAATGTGACACATCAATCTTTTTAAATCAACTCTATACGGTTATACCTCAATAATATATTGTTTCAATATTTAGTTAGAAAACTGTTTTGGTAGCTGAAATCCCATTTGAGAACGCTTAGTTATTTTGAGAAGAAGTGGAGAAGATAGCTACGTCACCAGAGTAGAAACAGCCACTTGAGTCATGGCTAAGAACATGAGCTTCACCAGTCACTTTAACACGCCATTCTTGACAGACACAATGAAGTTGTCACTGGGAACGCCAACATGTCTACACGGATGTAGATACCACCGTTTTCAAGTCTCTTAGACTCAAGTGTGGCATCAATATCGGACCCGTCAAGCTGGGCTCTGCTCCACATATATCACAAACAACAACTAATTAATATTGTAATGTAGACCAAACCAAACACCCCTATATACAATGTAAGTCTCTATATAAAACTAATAATAATTCTAAATTTTCCAATATATAACATAATCTTTAAGAGGAATTATGTGGGTACCATTAGAATCCGTACCATGAGGAAAACCATGATGACCCGTGCCACCTATAACCAGAAAATCAGAGTGCAAACATTATAATTAAGTAAACTATATTTCAAAAGTTGATGGATGAAAAAACAGATATAATTATAATATAATTACCTTCTCCCTCTCGTATCGGTGTTTTGTATGTTTAAAGGTTGAAAAATGAGGAGTATTTATAGTGTTTTGATAGGTTAGTAGGGTTTTGAGTTAGAGAATATTCAAAATCTTGATGAGCAAATTTTTGATATCTTTGGAAATCTTTAAATCGTTACAAACAAAGAATATGCTACATATACTCTTAACCAAATAAAGATAAAATCATTTAGTTATGAGACATTTCTAAATCTTTTAGTTGGATTAAATATCGAATTTATATAGTTCATTTTATTTAGGATCCGATTTATACGTTTGTTATAATTACATATACGATTTATATATTTACTAAATCAATTATTTAATTTTGTTTGATTTTTTTTAGGAAAATCTCAAATAATGAAGGATCTAAATGACTCAAATCCGGGTCAAAATCCTGATTAAAAAAAAAACATGACTCGCAAAAAATGAGCAATTTTTTCTTCATCGATAAAAAAAATTAAATGATTTATTGTTTGGTTATATTTTAGATTGTACACGTTTTTTTTTTATTGATTGAGTAATATATATTCGTTTTAAAAAATTTGAATCACATCATATGCAGAAAAAAATCTAAAATTTATTAACTATATATATTTTATAATAACTAAAAATAATATAAATATAAGGTCAAATAAAAGTGAAATGAGAGTATGTTTAAATTAGGTAGAGAAGTTTTATGGGATTAGCTCAAATTTGTTATATTAGCATTAAATTATCAAATTTGATTTCCTTATCAATAAAAAATAGTAAAGAATATGCCATAAATAAAGAGTTTAGGTGTAGTAATTAGTAGAGAAAAAGATATATTTTTTAGATTTTATGAATTAATTTTGTTTTTGGGATTTACCAAAATATAAGGAAAGATCCGATTGAAGATTTCCGGGTCAAAAACTAGAATAAAATCTGACCCAATTGTATTCTTTAAAATGTACTTCAAAAATGTTAAGTAGATATTCACTTGTATAAGTAATCTTAGATTATAGTACGTTATTTTATCATCTTCTTGGATTATAAATATTTAGTCTTTATATGTAGTAGTACTGTATATGTTTAAGAAATTTTATTATTTATTATTCTTCCCGAGGATATGGATAACAAGTGTACACCCATTTGCTTTTGAGCAAGAGATTACTTTACATATTTTTTAAAGTCTTCTGACTTATGCAGTGATAAGTTTTCGATATGGCGAAAAAAGTGTCTATATTATGAAATTTAAATAGAAAAAAGAGAGTATAATAAGGAAATATAAGGAGTATAATTGGTTGATTGTGAGTAAAGCAAAGTGTTGAAAACAAAGGAGAGGGACAAATAATGAACTTTGGTTATAAGTTATAACGTTAAACATTATCCACCAACATCATATTCATATTCATATGGTGTTGACTGTTGACATTATTAGCTTTTATTGGGTCGTCTCCGCTTTAATTAAGGTTAGAAGCCCAATAGTAAAAACCCTATCTCTCAACAATTAGGGGTTCATTACCCTCTTGAGAAGCCAGCCGCTATGAGTATCGGCCGCTGTCCCAAAGAACAATGTAAGTTTCAGATCTTGTTTTTTTTTAGTTTCCATAAGAATTTTGATGAATAATTGACTAACACGAGTATCCTCGCTTCTTTAGTGATCTCTCTGAGCTATTCTCGCCTCTCGTCGTAGTCGTATTATCCGTCCATGAGTCTCCGAAAGAACTACGTAAGTTCTCGTTAAATCTTGTTCTTTTTTTGTTTCCGTAACACTTTGTTCAAGTTTGAGCTTTTGAGTCTTAATGTAATTTCGTTACCTCATTTACAGCTCCCAGGGTTCTTACCCTGGGACTATGAATCAGTGCCTCTATCACGTCACACTGACGTCGCAGAATTCATATCCAGCGTCATCCATTTTCTAGAAGAAAATGGCTTCCACGGTTCGTTCGACCTTCTGCCTGTTCTCTCCTTCGATGAACAGAGTAAGATTACCTCTAGAGTAAAGAAAGCATTAAAGCGTCTAGGCATATTCCCTCATTTCGTCCGCAAAATAGGTGAGCCAAGAGAACAGCAAATTTCTGATATTGAGATCCGTAGAAGAATCAAAGCATGGTATGAAGGTCACCTAGCTAACAATACAAGGGGTGTACTTGGTTTGATGGCGGCTGATGGAGGTTACATACCTCAGCTCCTAGAGATTCAGAATGAGGGTGGTTTTGAGATTGTTATAATCAATCGCCCAGGAGTGGCAACCCACTCTTTCTACACAGTGTTGTCGCAATTTCCTGTCATAACAGATTCTGTAGCTATGGTCCAAAGGTATCAGAATAGTGCTGGTTTAGCTAGTGGATCTGGTTCTCGTTTTGGTGGTAATCGTTTTGGAGGTAATGGTGGACGTGATCAGGGCGGTTATGGCTGGGGTGGACGTGATCAGGGCGGTTATGGCTAGGGTGGACGTGATCAGGGCGGTTATGGCTGGGGTGGACGTGATCAGGGCGGTTATGGCTGGGGTGGACGTGATCAGGGCGGTTATGGCTGGGGTGGACGTGATCAGGGCGGTTATGGCTAGGGTGGACGTGATCGGGGCGGTTATGGCTGGGGTGGACGTGATCGGGGTGGACCTGGTCAACACCAGGCGTCAGAGTACTGTGGCCCTCTCGCCATCACGGGTGAATCCGCCATTCAGCCGTTTCCATATGGTTCTCCCGAAAGCTTACTTATGGAATTTGGCAAAATATTTGACAATTTGATCACACATCTATCTAGTGAAGAACACCATGAGCTGCAGGTAATCATCAACCATCCTGTTTTTTTCTTTTGACTTGTTACAATTAGTCACTTGTTCTTTTGTTGTTCAAGCTGGCTTGGACTACTGTGCCTGTGCCTTCTCATCCACCGGTTGCTCCTACTGCCATGGTGAGTAAGCTACCAAAGTCATGTTTTCATTTCTTTATTTTAGATTTGTTTGCCTAAATCTGACCATCATGTTATATCTCTGCTCGAAAACCTCTTACCACAAGTTTCCCTTTCTCGCTTATAGTTTTGTTTGTCTAAATCTGACAACTTGTTCTAGTATTGTTTGCCTAACTTTGACCTTTTGTGGTTAATGTGCATTGGGTTTTTAAGCAGTTGTCCGACCTGTTGCGAATGAGTAGTGGACATTGCTTGGATGCTCAACTAACTGAGGAAAACCTAGTGGCTGTAACATCGGTCTATTGGGACATGGAGACGTGTCCTGTTCCACTTGGCTGTGCTCCTCGTCGGATCTCTCCCATTGGCGCAGTAGAAGACGTCCCTTATGACATCCTGAGAGAAGTCTATCCCAGTGGAATCAGCGTCCCTTACGGTTAGGATCTTTCATCTTTTCATCCCCTTGTGCTGAGTCTCAAGTCTTTAGTTTCTGAAAGTGTTTTCAAACTTTGTTGAAGGTCTTATTTGTGGCTAAAGTGCAAGACGAGTGGGATGTGAAGAAAAGAAGAAGAACTGAAAGGCCTTTGTTTTTTCTTTCTCTTTTCTTTAAAAAAAAATAATGGTGAATACTGAGTTACTTTTGGTTTAAAACACTTGACTGAGTTCTCCTTTACTTTTGGTCGGTTTAAAATGGTGAATCCTCTTAATCGTCTCTGATGTGGAAAAACCTAATGTTAGTATTATATTAATGTTTTTTTTCCTCTTTTCATTATTTTTTTGCACCACTAATCAAGTAATGTGGATAGAGATCATTTAATTGATATATAGTTGGGAGCTGGACTTGTCAAGTATTTATCAAAATGATATTGATTTGGATCGACTGATGAATCCTTCCATTCAATTTCTGATTAGGTAATATCTCGCACAATCAAATACTTATTTACCTATTAAGAGTGTAAAACAAAATACAATATATGAACTAAAACCGTAATGCTAGAAAAACATGCCTCTTTAGTTACCCATCTTGCTCTGTTTCATGAAATAAGCCCCCAAACAAAGCAATATCAAAAGTTGATAGATCTGATGAGTAAATCAGCATAAATTCATAATAACAGCCTTCACCCTTTAATTCATTTGTTCTTCGCTTGGTTATTTATTTAATAAAGCCCAACCAGTGGCAATAGTTAACCGGAAATTTATTTTACTCGAGTCGAATCGGGTCGGGTCAGAAAATCAATATTCCGGCATATTCGATGGCCTTACGTTTTGGAGACACATGCTAGTTTGCCACTGAACCGGAAATGTTAATCACGACTGCCATTTTGGAGTCTGAATGCCACCTCTCAATAGGATAATACTCCTTTACCCTTAATGAATTGAATATCCTTTAATTGAATTAATTTGAAAAGGAAAAAAAAACAATTGAAATCGAGAAATGAATTCTCGATCCAATCTCGAATCTGTGTCTTCCCTTCCCCCGACATTGTTGAAGCTTCTCCCCGGAGCTGAGAGCTCGAGAGAGTGACTGACATTTTCGGCGCAGCAGCTTTACTTATCTCCGCCATTGTTGGATCGAAAGATCGAGAGGTCGACAGATTTGCAGCTCGTCTACTCCCGAAACGCTCCTCCTCTGTTTTGGTTAAGTCATCCATTTCGCCGGCCGTCGCCTCCTCCGTCGCAGCGTCATCTTTCTTCCCCTCCATTCTTGGATCTCGATTGAAGCAAGTAACTTCTTAGAAGAGTATTTTATCTTACGAACAATCTTAAAAATCGATGCTTTGGATACCAAAATTTATCTTACGAACAATCTAAAACGCCAAGAATGATCCTTTGATTTTCCGGTCTGTTTGTACTAATCATAGTTTTGGCTCTTTCATGATTTCACCTTATATATACACAAGTGATCCGAGAAAGACACAACACTTAGTTTCACTGGAAGGTGCAAAGGAAAGACTTCACTTGTTCAAAGCAGACCTTTTGGAACAAGGTTCTTTTGACTCTGCTATTGATGGCTGACATCAGTTTCGAGATTTTTTTTCTCTAAGTTTTACTTCTATAATTTTCTTTTACAATTAGGGAAGTGGATCGGATTGGGTAATCCGTTTTATTAGATTTGGGTCGGATTGTTTAGGTTGGATCTGTAATTTCTAATTTTCTAAAGGTTTTTTTGGACATTTTCATCACTTTTGGTTTTTTTTAAAAAAGTAAATTAAATTAAAGGGAAAAAACCCGGAAAAACCGCCATCTATTTTTTTTTTGGCCGTTTAATACGTGTGTTTTTAAATTTGGAATAAAAATACCTCGTTTAATTGTTGTTGTCTTTTAAATTCTTTTTTTTTTAAATTTTGGTAGATTCATACATCCCCGTTAACGGGTGTTAACGATGGTAACGGAATCGTTAACCATAGTTAAAAAGATAATCTATCCCACGTTTAACCAACAGACTAAGATAATATCTTCGTACACGTTTGAAAAGAGATAGTATATATATACACAAACACTATGGGTTAATTTTTAACTATGGTTAACGATTCCGTTACCATCGTTAACGGCTGTTAACGCGGATGTATGAATCTACCAAAATTTAAAAAACAAAGAATTTAAAAGACAACAACAATTAAACGAGGTATTTTTATTCCAAATTTAAAAACACACGTATTAAACGGCCAAAAAAAAATAGATGGCGGTTTTTCCGGGTTTTTTCCCTTAAATTAAAGGATTATAGAAAGGGGGAAAAACCCGAAAAAACCGCCATTTATTTTTTATTTGGCTGTTTAATACCTCGGTTTATTTTTTTGGAATAAAAATACCTTATATATTTATAGTTGGTAAAAAAATACCTCATTTTTTAATTGTTGGTAGATTCCAACCCACGACTTAACATCCGTTAACGGACGTTACAAAATTATTTAACGGTGTTAAACTTTAACCTTACGTGTTTATACTAATATATAGTATCCGTTGTAGATAATTACAGTTATGTTGTCCTCGTCTAGTGGCAATGCGTTGGTTTTGTAAAATACAAGACCATGGGTTCGACACTCCAACTTTTGTTTTTTTTTTTTTTTTTTTTTTCTGTGTCTTCCTCGACAACGTTTTGCGTCTGCCATTTTTTTTATTTATTTTTTTTTTTCTCCGAATCCCAAATTATTGCCTTCCATCGTCTCCGATCATTTTCGTGGTGCTTGCGTCGTCTGTAACCGCAATTACACAAGTCGAATCCATTTCCGAAAGAGTCTTCCTTTGAAAGAAGAACAACCGATTTCCTGACATTTAATTGTTGAATCATGGCGGCTACCAATGTCATGCGGCGAGATGAGAGCCTTCTTATTGATCCCCTTAGAGGTAATTCGAAGTTCAATTTTGATATATAGACCCGTGTTTGGTTTCATTCCCTTAAATTCGAGAACTATCTGTACTGGGGAATTAGGAAGGAATTGTTTTTTTTTTCGTTTCCTCGGATTGAATTTCTTTGGGTTTCACTTGCAGGAGATACTAGTGTTTCTCGTGGCCTCTCTCTTGAGAAGAAAATTGAGGCCCTTGAGAGCCTGGCGGGACAAGTGAGTGCCTTTTTTCACTCTTGTTTCATTTTCTTCATTACATTTACTGTCGAACAGCCAAAAAAAATTGTCATCTTACTAATACTTGAGATGTGATATATATATGCTTCATTATTCATCTGAATCTTTGACGTTCTGTTCTTGTGGTGCCCTATTACTTGACTAGTTCAAGCCGTTTGGCTTTGTTTGGAAGATGTAAATTTAATTGTCGGAGAGAGATTTCACGAATTTACACCCGTTTTTCTCCCTTTTCGTGGTGTAGTTTGGAAAGGGACCTTGGAAGTATAGTGAATCTATTTAAACGACTGAGAGTAAAACTAAACTTTTGAATATTAACGCATGTGAAAATTAAGCAGTATCACTGAAAATGTACCTTTGTATAGTTGAAATGTTATGGTTGATATTCTTGAGAATCCACGTATGCGCTTATCTAGTTGTTCCTGAATGATCCCTCTTTTATACAAAATTCTAGGAATTGGAGCTGTATGAAAGATTGTGTCTAATATTCTATATGGTTTCAGTTATGGGTAAAGTTGAAGGACAGGGTGAATCTTGGCATGGTCATGTGACAGCCGCCACAGTCTCTCCAGAATATCTCAGGCAGCAACTCGCATAGAAACTGATGAACCTTCTCGAAGATATCAGTGATAAGATGTAAGACTTAACAGAAACAAAGCTTCTCCAGTTTTAGTTTTCTCTTTGATATGGATCGTTAAGACTAAATAAAAGATGGAAGCCTTAATATATTGATATTGGCTTTCAAGCAGACCATCTATTTTTTTTGAAAACCGATTTTTAGATACAGTACTTTCAAAGGAAGAAAATCTTGAGTTGCTTCTCATTGATTTTGTATTCTCTGGTACATTATACTCTTCTTAATGATTATTATACTTGTGGTTATTGTCAGATTCTTTGTTGAAGAGCGTGAAAATTTCCATTTTTGTGACTTGCAGCAGCAAAGGAGAAGCTAGTGAAGAATTGCAGTTGCTGAAATCAGGCGCTTCTGGTTTTGTTATTTCGTTGAAAGATCTGCGTTCTTCTAGGGATGTAGCTCTTCGCCAGTGTCTTGATGGAGCTTATGTTGTAAATCATGAGACACTTCAATAAGAATGAAAGCATTCTTAACGATAGTGACCTGCCGGAGAAAAACAATTCTCCTGGGTTCGTAAAACTAGAGGACAAGCATAAACAACTAATAGAAATGGAGAAATCACTGTTGAGAGAGACTATTGAAATCATCCAGAAGGCGGCTCCACTGGTGATTTTTATTTCAAACATTTGGTAGTTGATGTCAATTTTTTGAAATGGTTCTTAAGTAGATTTTCTGTGGTTACAATTATATGGTTTAATTTGCCTCTTCGACTATTTTCAAACAACAGATGGAGGAAGTCTCCCTTCTAATTGATGCTGTTTCTCGGATTTATGAGCCGTTTCTGATGGTTATAGTGGTAATTCTGCACTCAACTCCGTCAAATTGTGATTCCAGGAATTTGCATTGGTATTAGCTCAACATTCATTAGAAACAATTTAGTTACAACTTTTGCCTGCACTAGATAGCTTGAGATAGATCTCTGCTAAACAATGGGCATGCTTCTAGTCACTTCTTCTTTAGTGCTTCTCAATATCTTCGTTAGTCCCCTATGATGTTTCGCTTCTTCTTTTGTTCTGTCTATGCTTCTCTTCTTATTTTGCTTATGGATCTGGTTATAGGAGAACTGCATTTTTCTTTAGTGTACCATCTGCTTGTGGACATAGTTTTTTCGCTTTCTTGTGACTTGTGAGTATGCCGTTCTTCTAGCTATTTGGTTTGGTGGTTAAAAAGAGTCAAGAAATTATCATGTTTCGTCTAAATTTTTTGAAGCTTTGCATGTGATTTTTAGAGGATTCCAACTAGTTTTCTGTCTACTTTTGCTTTGTTTTTTTTAAACTTGGAATATGTTCTAAGCGCGACATGTAGCTTCTATGATTTAAAATAGTTTTCTTATGGATAATTTATTGGAATCCATAATTTGCTGGTACTAGGGGGAATTTAACTCTGGAAAATCAACGGTTATCAATGCACTTCTTGGGAAGAGATACCTGAAAGAGGGGGTAGTCCCCACTACCAATGAAATCACTTTTCTGTGCTACTCTGACTTGGAATCCGAAGAGCAACAACGTTGCCAAACACATCCAGATGGCCAATACGTATGCTATCTTCCTGCACCAATACTTAAGGATGTGAGTCCTTCAAAACTCTACCATCGCAATCCTGAATTTTTTCTAATTATTTGGAGGAATTGATTTGGGTTGTTCTCCTTTCGAGCAGATATATATTCTTGACACACCTGGGACCAATGTGATCCTTCAAAGGCGGCAGCGTCTTACAGAAGAATTCGTTCTTTCTGTTGACCGCCCTGGCGCCCTTTAACTGAAAGTGAGGTAGAAGTTACAGTTTTGCTTGGCATGTTAGTTGTTGTTTTTGCTCAATATGTACCTGCCTAAGTACCTTGTTAAATCAATTTTTTTTCACGAAAGTAGTTACTTAAGTCATGTATAGACCATCAAGACCTTGTGTAGAGAAGGGGAAGTTGTCACTAGGTTGAATGCATATATCAAGGTTTTCTTGATTATAAATTTTAATTAGACTAATTATTATTTCAAGTAATGAGTGTTATAGCTATTGCTGGAACCAGTATGTTCTTTTGGTCCATATTTTGGTAAAGCTTAGGCCAAGACATATGAGACGTGAGTTGTTATTGGTACATCAAAACTGATTTTGCGTCCGTGGCGAATTGTATGCAAATGATCATCTATGAAAGTACTAAATTATAAATATTTGGTTTTTATTTTGAAAATCGGTAGAAGAAGTTTCAATATTAGGAACAAGTTTCTCAATGTCATCATACCCATGTCATTTCTATCTCTACCTCTGCAGCTTCCTGCTGTCTTGATTGTACTGTATGCTGATTTACACATCTCATTGTGTTTGTCAGGTTGCGTTTCTCCGGTACACACAGCAGTGGAAAAAGAAATTTGTGTTTATTCTGAATAAATCTGATATCTACCGTGATGCTCGTGAGGTTTATCAGAACCAAGATATATGTCCTTTCCTTGATAGTCTTTGTAATTGCTGGATTTTTCTTGACTAATGATTAATTTTACTGCTGCAGCTTGAGGAAGCTATTTCATTTGTTAAAGAGAATACACGGAAGTTGCTTAATACAGAAAATGTGATATTGTATCCGGTGTCCGCACGGTCTGCTCTTGAGGCAAAGCTTTCAACAGCTTCTTTGGTTGGCAGAGATGATCTTGAGGTCTCGGATCCTGGTTCTAATTGGAGAGTCCAGAGCTTCAATGAACTTGAGAAATCAGTATTTGCTTTTGTGGGCTTTAAGTAGGTTGAGTTGAGAAGAGAAACTTAGTAAGTTTACTCAGTCAGAATGGCCAGGGGGAGACACATCTAGTCCTTGTGTTACAGAGAATGATGGTAAAGTCACAGAAGCTAGTGGACAGGTGTCTCCTCCCACAGGTTGTGTTAAGAAATTGCCTAGTAGGCGAGCTGGAGTTAATAAAGAGCCTGTTAAGCGAGGAGGAGTGAAGAAAGAGGCTGCTCGAAGATGTGAGAGTGCGGTTAAGAACAAGAAAGATGATGAAGCAAAAAAGGATGATGGAGACAATATTGAGATGTTGAAAATTTTCATATTGGAGCAACACTTAGAGACAGTAAAAACACTGAAGGCAGAGATTCATAATTGTTTTGCTGGGCTGACTAAATGTGCATGTGGTGGACTGCAATCTCCAAAAAACCACACCACATTGCATCAGAAAGTCGGCAAGTCTGATGTTCAGGTCATAAATTTAGAAGCTGGTAAGACGGTGACGGACAATAAGAAGTGGAAAAGGACTGAAGTGGAGACGGAGTAAGGTGTATGTACGAAGGAAGTTGAGAGCATTGGTAACAGTTACGATAGAATACGATGGGACAAGGCTTACCCATTGGTACAAAACATCATCAGGAGCATTGACACATTAGACCAAGCAAGTTATTTCATGTATTTCCTTATCCATTGTTTACAATAAATCCTCGAGATCATTGAAATTGGTTGTGTGTTCATTAGGCCACTACTAAGGAGGGACGTCCAGAGACTACAACTGACGCCACTGAGAGATGGGAAAAAACTGCAAATGAGGCCTCTGACACTGAGGGTGGACAGGAGGAGGGTGTACATGTGGAGGGTGGACAGGTATGGATCTTTACAGTGTGCTATGTTGTATGGTGTGATCTTTACTGCTTCCAGTGTACATCTTAATTGTTTACACGATCCAGTGTACATCGTAATTGAAATTTGTTGTGTGTCCATTAGGCCATTAAGGAAGGACTTCCAGAGACTACAATTGACGCCACTGAGAGATGGGAAAAAACTGCTAATGAGGCCACTGACACTGTGGGTGGACAGGTGGAGGGTGTACATGTTGAGGGTGGACAGGTATGGATCTTTATAGTGTGCTATGTTGTATGGTGTGATCTTTACTGCCTCCAGTGTACATCTTAATTGTTTACAGGCTCCAGTGTACATCGTAATTGAAATTTGTTGTGCGTACATTAGGCCACTGAGATGGAGGGACGTCCAGAGACTGCAACTGACGCCAGTGAGGGGTGGGAAAAAAGTGCAAATGAGGCCACTGAGACCGAGGGTGGACAGGTATGGATCTGTGTGAATTTGGTTTGGGTGTATAGTCTGGTAAGTTGTACAGAGCTGCATGGTGTGATCTTGACTTGCAGGAAATGGAATTTGAAACCGAATGGGGATCGGGTGATGATTCACCGTTTGCTGAACACAATGCACTTACCATTTTGCCCTCTGGTTTAGAAGATGGGAATGAAGCAATGATTACGGAGCCGGTAACTGATGAAATAGATACATGCGGAGAGGGAGAGGTATGTTAAATTTGAATTTGGCTATAGAGAGGTAAGTTAACATGCGGAGATGTTTAATATCCATAATCATTTGGCTTTTATCAGGTAAATAATTCTTCGTCTCCTCAAACTCCTGAAGAGTTGGTCACGAAGTCGAAGAGAGTGCCACGTGCTTCGATATTCGTCAAGGGAGGAGAGTGTACTGGTGACGCCAAGTTAAAAGCTCTAATCACAAGCAAGCGAAAAACACCAGATTACCACCCCATATCCCGTGCAAACTTGGAGGAATATGACGAGTTCAAAAACATGTTGGAGGAGAATGAGGAGATGTAAGTTCGGCTGTCTATATGTTTGTTTTATCTTTTTTAAATAAGTATCTAACAAAATAGTTGGTTATTGTACAGGTCGTATACAATTGTAACTAAACACACAATAACCAATCGGCATTTCCTGGACATAGCTGAGGCACAAAACCCTTTAAAGACAGAGGTGATTACGTGAACACTTACCTCTGGTGTTGTACACTATTTTCATATGTTTGTAAACTGTAGACTGGATATAATCATTAACAATATGCAATTGGTAAACAGCATATGCAGGTAATAATGTCTATGCTGTGGCGCAGAAGGGAAGACGTGTACACCAGAGGAAGAGCAGTTTTCATTGATACATGGTTTTTGACCCTGTTAAAAAAGAAGTACACCGAATTCAAAGGGTACAAGAAGAAGTTGAAGTTCAACTGGGGGGTGAACGTGAGAGCAATTGTTACTGGCAAATCAAAGGGGCGGTTACCAACGACGTTTCTGAAAAATGTTTACCTGGTGTACATCCCTATGAATTGGTCCACCACACACTGGGTAGGTTTGGTAATTAACTTGATGCAAGGTACAATAGAGGTCTTAGACCCTCTCATTGATGCTAGCTCAGACGAGGAGGTAATGTCTCTGATGGCGCCTGTTGTAGAGATGATTCCATGGTTGGTGAAGGATGCTATAGCTAAGGAGTATACTCAGAAATTCTCAACAAAACCACTAACATGGAAGAGGGTTGCAGGACTATACCAGAACAAGAGAGGAGGTGACAGTGGACCAGTACTAGATTTGGGTGGTGTACGTTACTCTGATAACTGTTTAAATCTAAATAATTATTTTTAGTTCTAATATTTAAATTAATAATTTATTTTAGAATAATTAAATTTAAATTATATAATTATATTTGTGATTAATTTAAAAATAAATATACACGAAAATATGATTATGAAAAAACTAAAGATATACTTTTGAACTAGATTTTAACCCGCGGTGTGATAATTTATTTTTTAAAGTTACTAGATATACAAAATTTTTCAAATTGTATCTCGTTAAAAAATATTAATATTTTATATTTTATAATTATTATTAAATAATGGTATACCACGTATCCACGGGACAATTGTTAATAAACTGAGGATTTAACCCGCATTAAAGCTGTATGTTAATGATATTTTACAATTTTATAAAAATTGATTCAAATCCGTCCGCCATATAAACCCGTTCCGAAATATAAATTCGTCTTTTTTTTTGTAGTTTACGTTGAGAATTAATTAATGAATTTGTTGCGTAGGATTTTATTGTAAACTGAACCAAAATTTGCTTTATCATATGATTTTTTTTTTTTTACTCAAGAGAAATATATTATTAAACTAGCCACACATACAACTGGGCTACAAAAGCCCGATTACAGAAGGTAACAAGGTCCAACACACCCAAAAGAGAATTGCTGACGCAAGAAGAAAACTTCATTTTGACTCCATCGATATCTATGTGTCAACAACATAACACGTGCTAGATGAGTAACCAAAATAATCCGACAACATCCTTCGCCGTCCGAGCACCGATTCCGGTGAAGGAATCACCACCGATAAAAAATCAGACATGGATTTACCTGGGATTTCACCGGGATAAACCAATCGAAGCTTCACAAAGAGAAAACAGCTTAAGGCTATGATAATAAACGACGGAAACCACTTCATTTCTTCAACACAAACTGCAAATCTCCGAATCAAAATCTGTAATCACAAACTCAAAGGAAACGCGCCGGTTCATAATCATCAAAGCGACAAATCGCTTAAACCAATTTCATCAACACACCTTGAGACTTATTGAAAAGAAAAAGACGAAAGATGGTGGAGATAAAGCCGGCCAACTCCTGTTATAAGAACTAGAGGCTGCCGGACGGAGAGCCGGCCAACTCTTGTTAAGTGAACCAGAAGCTGCCGAACATAAAGCTGGCCATCGCCGCTACCGGAGATGCCAAGGAAAAGCCCGACTAAATCGGGAAGGATAGTTGCTGGAAACGATCCAGCCGGCAAAACAAACAGATTGAAACTTCCTCTCTCTAAAAGATGCGAGAGAGAGAAAAGAGAGAAAGTTTTTACAGGGACAACATAAAATACTTCTTTATCATATGATTTAACCGGTTTTAGTTTACATAATAAAAAAACTTAAGATACATAGGATTGGTTGCAGAAGAGTCACATGCTAGTTTGCCACTGAACCGGAAATTTTAATCAGGCCTGCCATTTTGGAGTCTGTATGCCACTACTAATATGTTATTTCGATTTTACCCCTGGAAACCCTCTGAATCATCAAGAAAGCTTAACAAAACAATAATTCAAAAATTCCCGATTCAGAGCCGTTAAAAGCGTCACGGAGGTCACACTTATGGCACGTGCACATTGGTTGATACTCTCTAAGCTACCAACTAAACGTTGTCGTTTCTTTGTTTGCTCCGATCAACGAGAGAGAGAAAAAGAGAGAGGCTTTATTCTTCTTCTTCTTCTTCTTCTTCTTCTTCTTCTTCTTCTTCTTCTTCTTCATCTTCCTCTCTTCCCCGTTTCGATCTCCTCTTCAATGCATCTACGTATCTGATTTGAAAGATTTAACAGTAAGTAAAACTTCAGTCTCCGTGAAATTCTCATCAGTTTGAGAATAACATGGAAATAGATCCAATTGCGATTATAATCAACGAAGGATCAATTACGCCACTCGGGATACAGAATTGAAGTAGCCCCGAGACTCTCCCAGGCACCATTCTCGAGACCAACTCTCCATCTATGTTTTCCGGTGCCGGGATCTCTCTGCTTCTCGATGACCCTTCTTCATGAATCATTTTCTTTGGATCTGTCTCTTTTTCTGTTTTTCAATTCTTTTCTCTCAAGATTTTTCCCTTATATCCAAATCTGAGACATTTCCCCAGAGATCTTTCCCACAACTATCTTTAGATCTTTTAATCCTAAACTTTTCGCGATTCTCGTCTTTCATTTCACTCACCGGCTCCCCTCGAAGTCAAGAATAGCATCTCTATGCTCTTCGCCGTGGGATTCAGATTCTCTCGCCAAGTGTTTTTCTTGGATACGGCGAGACCGGAGCTTTGCGTTGACGCCGGAGCCGATAAAGAACACGACGGCGGAAGAATCAACAATAGTAGACGGACTATCAACTGTAGCAGTTGTGGTTCGACCTGAATATGTCTCCGAACTCCTGATTTTGCTGAACGACACCACCACTTCCGATCTGCCGCCGCTGTCACTGATCTATATGTTTTACATGCAAAGTTATTATTAATAAAACATGTATCATTATTTGTCGAATTTATATAACTAGGTTCCACTGGTACAACTAAGAATATATCTGTATTTTAATTCGTTGTATTTGTACAACTAGGTTCGACTGAGTACAACTAAGACCATCTCTAATGGTCATTTTTTAGGTAAATGTCTTTAAATTTTTTAATATTTAATTTTAATGCAATTCATTGATGAATGTCTTTAAAGATTGTGAAAGTGTCTCTAATTAGACATTTTTCACACATTTTAAAGACACCCATGAACAAATCATATTAAAATTAATTATAAAAAGTTTTGAAGACACTCACAAAAACATAACCAATGGAGATGGCCTAAGACCATAAATGTATACATAGTTCTATACAACAAATATGAAAACGATAAATTAGAGTTAATAACGATTCCAAAAATATCTTGAACTATAAATTAGAGTTATCATTTTTTAATACATACTATTAGTTCAACTAGTTCAACTAGGTACATCAAATTTGTATTTCTTATTAAATTATTAAGTTATAAATTAAGATTTATATAAGAAATTCCCTAAAAACATCTTCAAATATAAATAAAGTATTTAAAATCAATACAGCTAGAATTTATAAATTTTGTAACAAATTTTGTTTTTTCATAGAAAACACTCCTTCTAGTACAAGGAAGACTTAGTACAAGATCGCCTCATATGAAGCAAAAGAGGTGAAAACCAAGTTTTTCTGAACATTGTATTATGAAAACATTCTAAATGATAATTAATAGTGTAACATCATGTGTCCAACTATAAATTACTAATTTTCATTAAAGTTCAACTGGAAATACACAAAAATCGCTAAAGTCCAACTATGAATATAAGAGTACAACTGTACAACTAGTACAACTATGTTTAAAATGAACAATTTTTTTATTAATATCCTACTGTCATTGGCCCACTTTACCACACGGTCCAATTTTTTATTAATATTCCGCCGTCAAAATCATGCTTACGTGGGTCATTTTTAAAAAAAAATTTGGTAAGATGTTTAATATTTTTTAATACCAATTTTTGTTAAATTTTTTTTTAAAAAATTTCTTTTTAATTAATTCAGTTGTACCTAAGTGATCTAATTGTACTTTCTTCTATGTAACATATACACGTAGTTGTACGTAAATAGACCAGTTGTACCTACAAAATCAATTGAACATAAATATAATCTAAATATTTTTTTGGTTTATAAAAACATGAAGTCATATGTTCTTAATCCACAACACAACAAATACAGAAATGAAATACAAAAACATAAGTTATGTGCAATCCTGGAAATGCAAATCATGATTTTGTCACAAAAAGACTTGACTTGTGCTCTTTCTTTCCAGTTCTTGATCAAGCTCTTCCTTCCACTTCTTCTCTATATTTGACAGAGCAACACTGCAAAGCCAAAACCAGCCAATTCAAGCAGATGAAGGAATGAAACAAGAAGCCTAGACAAAGGTCCTAGACTAAGGGAAAAAGTGAAACCATTGCTGGCGGCTAGGCTGAATTTTAAAGAGCAGAATGGTAGCTTTGGAAACCCAAAATGCAACAATTTTGTGACATGGAGGGCAATATCATAGCGTAAGACAAGCATGAATGGGACTTAGTCATGACTTCTTGATTCCTACTGAGTGCTTAAGAGATTTTCACACGGATCAAATCCCATCCAGAAACTAATGTAATCTACTTCCTCGGGTCAAAAACAAAAACTTCATAACCAACAAATTCACACTAAAAAGTTTCATATTTCCTATACGTATCAGAAACTATGAATCATTGACCAAGAGTATTTTTCTTTGATATCCTTAATCAAGTTTAAAGCATTTACAAAACCTAAAAAAAAACAACAAACAAAGCTTATAACAAACAAACGAAACAAACATGTGTAAAAAGATGCTAACACATATGGTATAAAGCTATATTACCGGCATTAGCAGCATGTTCAAGCACAATCTCAAATATGAGACTTGCATTAGCTCCACCTCTCTATGGACATTCCTTGATGTACTTGTTAAACGTTCCAGCATCATGCCACCCTTACCAAACCTATGATTGAATCACAACACAAACATACTATCAACATCAATAAAACGTAGCAATTTCTTAGGAATCAGAGAAGAATTTTTTTTTGAAAAGAGACAAAAAATTGGATGGCAGAATTTGAAATTGAGCAGCTCTTTGATATCTTCTCTAGCATTTTTCAACTGATCTCAAACTGAATATTTCGTAGCGGCAGCTAAGTTAAAGCTCCGATTCACAGACGCAATTCGATGTCTCTTCTAAATTGCAGCAGATATGAATCAAATTAGGTCGCAAAATTATAGAATATGACAAGATATACTTAAAGCAGGGCTAAGATTTAGAAGAGAGAGTGAGACATACCTGAGAGAGAGATGAAGAATAGAGAAGTGGAGAAGAGACGAGAGATCTGGCAAAATAGAGAGAAGAGGAAGCGGAGAGAGCGAGTGTGGATATGGAAGAGGAGGAAGAGCGGAGGAGACGAGAAGGAGCAGAGGAGACGAGAAGCAGCGGTGGTTGTGCGGAAGTAGCCATGGTTGTGATGGTTTTCTGAGGGAATATTGGAGATCGATTGAGAGTGTTTGGTTCTTGGAGATAGTAAAGTTCAGGTTAGGTTTTGTAATTGTAATCTTTTGAAAGGGTTTTTGGGCATTTCCTTAGTTTTTGAGTTTAAAAAAATTGTAAAAGAAAATGGAAATAAGAGGGTGGCATTCCAGCATTTTTTTTTTCCAAAAAGTGGCTTTCTAGCCATTGTTTCGTTGCAGAAGGCCGATTCATATAAACTGTAGGCCCATGAAAACGAAGCCCATTCTCAACCCTATCTAGCCCCCATGAATCTATTATATATACGGGACAATATTAATATTTTTCTTCAATCAGGAATTTCGAAACCCTAGGCGTCCTAGTCGATTTCGAGATCAGACCAAGCCTGCTTATCTCTCGGGTAAATTTCTCGCTCCTGATGATGTTTCTTAGAAAATTCATCGGAAACGATTACAATCTCTGTCTCTGTCGGTGATTTAACCGTGTCAATATCTATTTCTCTGAATAGTGCTTTCTCTGATGATGTTTGATTACCGTTCTCTGAATAGTACTTCTCTTGAAAGCTTTAGATCCCTTGTTTTTGCTTCCTTTTTAGCGTATTTAATCGTTTAGATCTTCTGGTTGATTATTGAGCTAAGCTTGTAGATCTGAGTCTGTTCTCATCAGTTTTTAGTCTCTTTCCGATTTTTTTTTTTTTCATTTTATCCATCTGTTCTAGATTACTGCGATTTGCTTTCCTAGTTTTGAAATTTTGATTATCTCTTGGTTTGGTTAGGTTTTTAGAAGAAGATTCGTCTTGAACGATGAAGAAGGCTACGCACAAGCAGGCTAAGGCTTTAACATTGGTCTTTTGGGACATCATTAAGTGTCCGGTTCCAGATGGTTGTGACCCTCGTGTGATCCGTCCGAGTATTAAACGGCTTTTGGAGAAGAAGGGCTACTGTGGTCCTCTCACCATCACTGCCATTGGCAAACTAGCGGACGTCCCTACTGACACCCTGAAAGCACTCTATTCCAGTGGAATCCATCTTACCATCGCCCCCTTTGGTTAGATATCTTCTCTCATCCTTTTATGCCTTTTGAAATAGAGATAAAGTAATAGAGAGTCTCATGTCTTTATTTTTTTCTCAAACAGGTATCTCTGACATTACACGTTTAATTGAGATCGATGAGACAGCTAATTTTATGGTCATATCCTATCCGAAAGCCTGCCCTGGTTTATTTAAGACTCTACAAGCGTTTGGCTACAACCCTCTCAGGCCGTTTCCATATCATTCTCTTGACAGCTTAATTAAGGAAGGTGTGTGTGTTTCATTCTTGTTGTATGAAATTACCAACAAAACACATGAATCTGTTGCTGATCAAATGGCTACTTTTTTCCCCCCCACAGATTCAGGGATACTTGAGGAGGAAACGGGTGAATCTGCCTCATGGTATTGCCTTGTATGCCATTGTGATCCTCCTGCCCGCGAGTTTAATAATTTCATCACACATCTATCTAATGTAGACCATAAACTTCAGGTAATTCTCATTGTCTACCTGTTTCTTTTTTGCCTTGTTTTTGACCCCATCCCTCACTCATTTAATGTTCCAGCTTAGTACGACTAGGAATACTGTGCGTCCTCCCCCGATTGATCACTCCAGGGTGAGTAAGCGCTACCAAAGTCTTAATTTTTACTTTCTTTGCCTATATTTGACCACCATGTTATCTGCTTCAAAATCCTCTTACTAGGTGCATGTGTCTGCCTATCTGATTGAGCGCAAACTGATGAGGCTCAAACAGGGGCCCACAGACTTGAAGACTGCAAAGTCAGACGGTGAGACGTTGGTCTATTGGGACATCAAGTTGTGTCCGGTTCCCCACGATTGTGATGCTAATCTTGTCGGTCCGCGCATCAAACGCTTCTTGAGGAAAGAAGGCTTCTCTGGTTCTCTCACCATTGTTGCCATTGGCGTACTAGCAGACGTCCCTACTTACATCCTGAGAGCACTCTATTCCAGTGGCATCACATTTCATATCGTCCCGTACGGTTAATATCTTCTCTTCCTTGGCCATTCTACAGTAGTGGATACTTTCCTTGATGATTAGCAAGTGTCTCAAGTTTTTTAGTTTCTGAAACAGGTTCTGCAGACATCCCGAGCCTCATTTTTGAGTGTTGCCATAGGAATGGACCTCTACGTAATATAATGGTCATATCCGATGACATATACTTGACTAATCAGTCTGACGTGCTACATCGACACCATTTTGCAACTTTAAGCTGCTTAATTCTCTTCAAAGCTTTGTCTGGCAGGTGTGTCTTTGTCCTTTCTCACAGTGTGTTGAAATAACCAGCAAATCTGTTGTTCAACTGGTTACTTTTTTTTTTTCCTCAGACTCGGTGACACTTGAGAAGGATGATTGCGGTGTGAAACGGGTGAATCTCCCTTTTGGTTTTGCTCAGTATGCAATTTCCGAAATGTTCCTTGCCAAAGCTTTGATAGTTTCACCAAGCATCTCTTTGGTACCTACCATCAACGGAAGGTAATCATGCTTCCTAGCCAAACTGGACGGACTTATATTGTATCAATTCATTTTGTTAACTATTTTTGAGTCAAACAACTTCTGCACTTTTGTTTGCCTAAATTTGACATTATGTTATCTAATTTTTTGACTGGATGTGTTTCAAGCAGTGGTTGGACAATGTGGCGTATGAGAAGTGTACATTGCTTGGATGCACCACTGCGTGAGCCTCTTGAGGAAAACCGGAAGGCTGTAACATCGGTCTATTGGGACATCAAGAGGTGTCCGGTTCCACTTGGATGTGATCCTCATCGAGTCGGTCCGTGTATTAAACGGTTTTTGGAGAATAAAGGTTACTCTGGTCCTCTCACCATCACTGCCATGGGCGCACTAGAAGACGTCCCTAATGACATCCTGAGAGGAGTCCATACAAGTGGAATCGCTCTTGATTGCATCCCCTACGGTTAGGATTTTTTCATCCTTGTGTCTTTTCTTAGTGTTGGATGTTGAAGAGAGAGTCTCAAGTCTTTAAGTTTCTGAAACAGGGTTTTCAAATCTCTCTGGAACGTCATATTTATGAGTTTATGTGTTGGAATCTACCTCCAGCTAATGTAATGGTGATATCCGATGCAAAACACTCCGCTTCTGATGCTATTTTCGTGCTTACAGTCGAAGGGGATACAACTTTGTTGAGCCGGTTCCATGTGATTCTCTTGAAAGCGCTTTTTCTGGCAGGTCCTCTCTCTCTCTCTCTCTCTCTCTCTCTCTCTCATCTCTCTCTCTCTCTCTCTCTCCCTCTCTCTCTCCTTCTCTCTCTCTCGTCTCTCTCTCTCCTCTCTCTCCTCCTCTCTTTCTCTCTCGTCTCTCTCTCTCTCCTCTCTCTCTCTCCTCCTCTCTCTCTCTCCATCTCTCTCTCTCGTCTCCTCTCTCTC
>LR999457.1:18963749-18986492 GCA_905216605.1 Arabidopsis arenosa
TAATCTCTACAATAATTATTTGAGAAGTAGAAACGCACCATATTGAAAGTTAGGGCATTGGAGGCTTGTGGTTAAAAGTTAGAATGATTTGTCCTAAACACCCTTAATGAATTGTTCTTCTCGAAATTTCTCCTTCTTCGTAATTAGGGGTATATAAGTCTAATCGTGTGTTGATCTCTATAATAATGTCCTAAACACCCTTAATTCGAAATTTTTTGTTCGTAATTGTTAAGGGTATATAAGTCTAATCGTGTTTTGTGATGATTAGTCTTAATCACCCTTAAATTTTTTTATTTTATAGTGTAATCGTTGGGGATACGGATGTCATAATGTCTCGACTTTAACGATTATGGAATCTTAGCTTAAATTTATTTGTTAATTTTTTGGATAATTCTATATCTTAGTAGTTAAGATTCGTTTTTGTTAGTTTTCTGATTTAGTTTCTAATTAAAAAGTTAAATTTCTTAAGATAATGATTGATGTTTGCCCTAATCTTAAAGCTATATATATTGTTGATCGGCCAGAGAATTAGGTATTATTTTTTCTGTGTCCATTAGATAGTTTTCACCGTTATGCTTTTTTTATATAGCTACGATTCTGGTCGTGTGCATATTGTTTGTTGTTTGTTTTATTTTTTGCATTAGTTCGTTGCTTTATTGTTTGCTGATTTGATTCTTTTGTTATGTATTTCAGATTTGTAGAACGTGGGAGGTTCCATCGACAAAGATTTCGGACGAAGGTGGTGTTGACGAGAACAGAACGAGGTTTGGAAAGGTATTTCTATAGATTTGTTTTGTATATTTTACATCTATTAGATAGATGGTTTTGTTTGTTTTCGTAATTTTTTTTTGGTCGTTTTGGTTTCTCTAAATCAAAATTTTTGTGTTGTTATGATTTTTGCTTTCCTTGATAATTTAAACCGTTTTATAGCAATATTAATATTTTTTACCTGTGAATTACCGCATATTGGGTATGTGGAAGCAACTGAATCTATAGATGCAAAGTTCAGATCCGTTTGCAACCGATCGACATGTGATCTTCTATCTTTCATGCACTAACAATTTGTTTTTTTTTTTTAATTATGAATTTATAATTCAGATTAGGGTTACAATATTTTCGTTACAAAGCAGATGCTAGCTGGAACACCAACTTGGATGTCATCTTTAAGCAGGTATTGTAGATACTTATATATCTTCATGAACAAAACATGTTAGCCTCCCTCTCTTTTTAGTCGAACATATTTGTTTAATGAATAAAAGTTTTTAAGAAAATATTACGGTTTGTTTCATCCTATATAAAAGTATTCTCTAATCTAACTATATTTTGTATTTAGTAATTTTTTCGTTTGCATATTTTGTTTACTGTCCTGTAACTCAATTATATTGTCTCCTAAATCTTTATAATTTTGTTTATTAAATTAATTATATTTTTGTTTGGTGCTACAATTATATTTTGTTCGTGCTACAATTCGTGAAACACCTCCACCACCCGTTAGGTAAAGTACAGTATTCATAGTGAGTTCCTTTGTTAATTGACTGAAAAGTATTAAACTTTGATGTGACGGTTTATTGTTTTTTCGCAGAAAACCGATACTTCAGTCTCCCTCTCAACGGAAACCTCAACGTTCAGCAACCTTTTCGTTCTCATCTATCGCCACGGCACCAAAGAAAAAAGCAAGGTAAAAAACAACTTCAGCTTGAAAATGCTGTTTTAGCTTAATGTGAATACAGAACTTCTAACTGTGTGCTTGATAAACCAGATAAGCGAGCAGTATCACCACATCGGTTTCCGCTTCTAAGATCTGGTTCGGTTGCTATCCGACCATCATCAATCAGCCGGCCAACTACCCCGAGCAAGAGTAGAGTGGTATCTCCAACGCCTAAACGGGTAAGCTTCGGTTACATTTCAAACACTCACTTTTAGGCTCTATCTCTAGCGGTTCCGAACGTTTTGTAACTCAATATATTGTCTCCTAAATCTTTATAATTTTGTTTATTAAATTAATTATATTTTTGTTTGGTGCAGTGTTTAGAGATCCTTTTAAGACCATATTATAATGGAGGAATCATCGTGTAGAACGCTGGAGACTATTCGGAAACCCAAAGGTCAATTTCAGAGTAATTTGAAACCGTAATTTAGTTATTGCACGAGAGAGGAAACAAGTTTATGACATTGTCTCATAGAAGACTTGTTTGAAAAATGGTATTGATTTTTTTTTTTTATCTTCGACAGGAGAAGGCCAGAGCAGCAAAACAAAAGTCAAACTTCATAAATAAAAACAAGAGATTTGCTTTTTTTTTATTCGCATGTATCAGGAAGACCAAACCCTCGAGAATAATTCCACTACGGAAATATCACTCCAACAAAATCGATTGTTTTCTCAACTCAGCTCTTTGATTAAAGGAGCACAAAGGTATGTGGTCAATGGAGTCTTTTATATGACATGTTCGAAAATCAGTCCTACCACTCGATCTCATATTATCTCCTGTCATTTGATTCCTCGAATGAACACCATTAACAACAGTTCCCACCTGCCAAATTTGGTTGGCCGTGCTCAAATTCAATGCAAGAGTTGCGTAGATGGTAGCTTCGACATTGATCAGAGTCTCGGAGACGCGATTCACAAGGAAGCTAAGACTACCACAAGAGTTGCGTGTCGTAGCAACTCACGGAAGATGTATAGGCCTGGCATTGGCCACTTGAGTTGGTGAATACGACGAGCTCTTGCGTCCCAACCATATGAGTACTACTTGGGTTAAGTCCACTAGCAATCCAAGAAGAAGAAGGGGTTCCATGGTGGCAAAAGGAGATGGAAACGGTACTGTTTGTTTGTTGTATGTCCAGTGTTTAGAATTTCATAAGCCTGGTCACTTTTATAGTACTCTTTGTTTGTTTTGTTTTACGTTCTTGTGCTTTATTATATATATATATATATATATACTTTTCTTATATATGTATATATGTATATTGTTCTTATAATATATATGTTGTTCTTGTGGATGTATAATTTATATTGGTGTTGCAATGTTTTCGTAACATACCACGAACTATAAGCGCCAAATACGATTTCATCGTCTAAGACGGTAAGCTCGCAACAAACTATATTTTGTTTCAAATGGTTTGGTAGCTTTCTTGCATAGTTATCAATTCTGTTGTTCCAAAATCAGTAATTAAAAAATTGAGAGTTTTTATCAAAAAAAAACCTAGAGAGTTATATTCATCAGACTAATATTTATATTAAAATATTTGTTGTTGTAAAGGATGAAGGCATGTCCGATCTTATTTGTATAAGTAATCTCCCTTTAGTTCTATTTTAAAAAAAAAAAATGTTTAATGATACGTTATTAACAAAATTGGGTCTCCATTTATGTTCTCAACTTGGAGAACCGTATTGAAAGATGTTGGGATACAGATTTTGTTGGTACCAGTCACCATTCAGAAGATGGAGTCCATCGGCACAAATACATTCGTTACATGGATAGGTTCTTTACTTCTTTATTATGTATAACTGTATTTTGTTTAAGAGATTTATTGGTATTTTTGTTTAATGTTTTAAGATGTACTAATAATAACGTATAATATCTTGTGATAATATATGCTACTTTTCTTTTCGTCCTTTTCCATATTTAAGAAATTATCACATCTTTTTAAAAAATTTAACATCAATCTCAATCTAATTCTTAATTGTTTTTGTAACATAAGATATGTTAAACAAGGTGTAGTGATTATCAATTCCTTTTTTTTTAATATTTTATCTATTTTATAAATAAACATAAAATTATATTATTTTTTATAGGGAATATGATAGTCCTAAATATAATTTTCCTCTCTCTAATAAAACATTTAAAATTATTTCGATTTTATTTTTATTATTAAAAATGTGGTTTAAATTGGAAAAGAAATAACAAGTTGTAAATATTGATTGTTTTTAGGTTATTCCTTCGAGAACAAAAAAAAATTATATGGCTAGATTCATATTTATATTATTTATTTATTAAAAAGATAATGGTTTAACTTGCCTTTATGATCTTAAAATATGGAAATATCACATGTTTTGTGAAAAGATGCCGAGTTTGTGTAGTAAAAGTATGATTTAAATTAAATGAATACATATGATATAAAAGTACCCGGATTGGTATCTATCTCGATCGAAAGTACTCGGATTGATATCTGTCTCAATCGGATATTTTGAGATAAGTAAGTTTTTTTTGTTATGATTATTTGCTCGTGTTTAGTTGTATCTAAAATAATAAGATTAATATAAAAAAAATTATTGTTGAAAAGGAGATCGTATAATTTCAAAATTTCTAATTGTTTTTTATATGTATCCATCCACATTTGACCTCTTAAATCTTTTTAGTATGTGAGATTTATCTTTATCGGTAACAAAAAGAGTTTTGAGTTTTATATTTTATCGCAACTAAAGCCAATTCATATTTTTATAGTGATTTTGGCAAAACAAAATTGAAGTAAGGAATCAAACAAAATGTTAAACTTTACCACTATGATCTTCATCAGCTCTTGAAGCTTATTACAGAGGATGGATCAACCTAAAAACTCATCTAAAAGATGATAAAATATTTTTATCTAACAGTCTCATTTTAAATATGAAGATAAAAATGATGTTTTTATTTGTTATAGAAAATACAAAATTTGTTGGTTATCTTATTATAACATTGTCTAACATGAAGCATAATTTTTACATATCATATACTAGATTTTTTTAAACCATATCCTAAGTGTATATCTAAGTCAAAATTATATGTTAAAGTGTTTTTAATGACTTCATCAACCATCTCACCAAATAAAAAAATGGCTTCACCAACCTAAACAAATTTCGTAATAAAAGAATAACATAGTCGCATATAGTTCTTGCTTTTTTTATTGGTCATCGTTATCCATAATTTTTCAAGATTTTTAGTATAATTTGGTAGATATATATTTGACAAGTAGAAACGCACAATATTCAAAGTTAGGGCAAATGAGACAATAATTTGTTTTAATCACCCAAAAGGAATTACTCTTAAAATTCTAATTCGATTTTGGTATAGTGTAATCGTTAGGGATATATAAGTATATATTGTGTCGATCTCTATATATTGTACAAGTAGAAACGCACCATATTCAAAGTTGGGGCAAAGGATATTGTGATTAAAAGTTGAGATGATTTGTTTTAATCACCCTTAATGCGATTTTGGAGATAGACTTTGAGTGGTAAACAAGGGCATATGAAAAAAAAAACTTGGGGAATTTTATTTTGTGTTAGTGGTAGGGGCATCATTTCATTTCATTATCTACCCTTTAGTAGTTTTAAGGCTTCCCTTTCATGCAAAGTAATGCATTTATATGTACGTAACTAAACATAATGTATGTATACGACTAAGTCAAGATTTATAATATAAAAAAAAACAAATTCTATGCGTAAGTAAGAATTATATGCAAATAGAAATGGTATTTTAATTCTCTCACTCTTTATTTTTTGGCTTTAACTTCATCTCATCTTTCTTATTCGGTATCCCTATAACTAGCAAACTCGAACAAAACATTGGCATTGTTTCTCCTTCTCAAAGAACATTATGGTTTCATCATGATTTGGTTTATACATATGTTTACCTTAGTCATGTGTGTTTCATATCTCCATTTTTGCTTTGATCTATTTCATAGACTTAACAACTTTGCTCTATAGCTTTAGAGCTCTAGAGTTTCTCTTTCTCCTTCTCAAAATCATAAACCTTAACATCTAAATAAAATTGAAGTAAATTTTCTTTTATTTCTTATTTGATATTAATTAAAAATTTTAACTAAGTTGACATTAAAATTAGGTTTTCATTTTTTTTCTTTTTGGCATATGATAAAAAATGTGAGTATCCTAAATCTGGATCATGTTACGCTTTTTGTTTTTGTATTTGTCTCTTTATGTTCGTAAGGAGAGAACTAAGATTTCCAGTTTGATTAAACGAAAACATATTAAGAAATTACAGATAGAAATCACATATATGGTAAAGCTAACTTATTATTTAATTCATCAGTTACTTTTTCATTAGTGACTAAAATCTCTCTTCTGGTTTCTACTCTTTGCATGGTATTGTGGAAAACAAGTACGTAACAAAAGTTGTTTCAGTTTTACTAATTTCATGGTTGTTGCTAGAACCAGTTCTTGGTTCATATAACTTTCTCCTTGCATTTAAATTGTATCCGTTTTCTTAAATTTAGTGATCGCGTTGCCAGAACTAAGAGTTGATTCGTATTATTAACACTGCTCATGACGCATATATGTAATTTAGATCACTTTTTAGCTTTATTTTGAATTATTTTGCAATATGATTTCTATATAGATAAACGTGTGTTTATTTTGCTAATGATGAGTTTGGCTATAACCAGGATAGAAAAAAGAGAGCAAAATTGACGGTTTTCTAAATTCTGATGAAAGAGCTCTTGATAAACGTATAAATCGTTTACCGATTGAAGAGATTTGCTATAACCATTATAACAAAAAAAATGGGCAAAATTGACGGTTTTCTGCAGTTCGAAGAAAGAGATCTTGATAAACGTAGAAATCATTTGTTGATTGATGAGTTTGGCTATAACCATGATAACAAAACAAAAGGAGCAAAAGTGACGGTTTTCTACAGTGTAATGAAAGAGCTCTTGATAAACGTAAAAATTATTTGCTCATTAATGAGTTTGGCTATAACAATAATAACAGAACAACATAGACAAAATTGACGGTTTTCTGTAGTTCGATGAAAGAGATCTTGATTAACATAGATATTATTTGTTGATTGATGAGTTGTGCTATAACAATGATAACGAAAAGAATGAGCAAGATTGATGGTTTTCTGCAGGCTCACGAAAAAGCTCTTCATAAACTTAGAAATCTTTTGCTGATGATGAGTTTGGCTATAACTATGATAATAACAAAGAAGGAGCAAAATTGACGGCTTTCTACAGTCTTATGAAAGAGATCTTGATAAACGTAAAAATTATTAGCTGATTGAAGAGTTTTGCAATAACCATTATAACAGAAAATGAGCAAAATTGAAGGTTTTCTGCAGCCTGATGAAAGAGCTCTTGATTAACTTAGAAATTATTTACTGATTGATGAGTTTGGCTTTATCCATGATAACAAAAAAATAGGTGCAAAATTGACAGCTTTCTATTGTCTAATGAAAGAGCTCTTGATAAACGTAGAAATCATTTGATGATTGATGAGTTTGGCTATAATAATGATAACAATAAAAGAGAGTAAAATAGATAGTTTTCTACAGCCTGATGAAAGAGCTCTTGATAAATGTAGAAGTCATTTGCCGATTGATGAGTTGGCTATAACCTTGATTACAACAAAAAAGGAGCAAAATTGACGGTTTCTTTAGCCTCAAGAAAGAAATATTGATAAAAAAAACAAGAGGAGCAAAGTTGACTGTTTTCTGCAACTTCATGAAAAAACTCTTGATAAACGTAGAAATCATTTGCTGATTGATGAGTTTGGATATAACCATGATAAGACAACAAGAGAGACAAAATTGATGGCTTTCTGTAATCCGATGAAAGAGACCTTGATAAATGTATATATCATTTGCTGATTGATGAGTTTAGCTATAACAATAATAAAAAAATTAGCAAAATCGGAAGTTTTCTAGAGGTTCATGAAAAATCTTTTGATAAACGTAGAAATCTTTTGCAAATGATGTAATACCATGATAACAAAAAAAGAACAAAATTGACGGTTTTTTTACAGTCTGATGAAAGAGCTCTCGATAAACCTAAAAGTCATTTGTTGATTGAAGAGTTTTGTTATAACGATTATAACGGAAAAAGAGCAAAATTGAAGATTTTCTGCAGCCTAATGAAAGAGCTCTTATTAATATAGAAATCATTTGATGATTGATGATTTTGGCAATAGCCATGATAACAAAAAAAGAAGAGTAAAATTGACAGTTTTCTGCTGTCTAATGAAAAAGCTCTTGATAAACGTATAAATCATTTGCTGATTGATGAGTTAGGCTATAACATTGATAAAAAAAAAAGGAGAGGGCAAAATAGACAGTTTTCTGCAGCGTGATGAAAGAGGTTTTAAGAAACGTAGAAATCATTGGCTGATTGATGAGTTTGGTTATAATAATTATAACAATAAAAGAGAGCAAAATCAACAGTTTTCTATAGCCTGATGAAAGAGCTATTGATAAATGAAGAAATCATTTCTCGATTGATGAGTTTGTCTATAACAATAATAACAAAATAAAATAAACAAAATTGACGGTTTCTTTCAGCCTCATGAAGAAATGTTGATAAACGTAGAAATTATTTTCTGATATATGTGTTTGGCTATAATCATGATTAATATGAACAAGATGAGCAAAGTTGACGGTTTTCTTCAACTTCATGAAAAATCTCTTGATAAACGTAGAAATCGTTTGTTGATTGATGAGTTTGACTATAACAATGATAAGCAATTAAACAGGAGAAAAATAACGAATTTCTGCGTCCTGATGAAAGAGCTTTCGATAAATGCAGAAATAATTTGCTAATTGATGAGTTTGACTATAACTATGATAACAAAAAAATAGCGAAATTGACGTTTTTTGCAACGTAATGAAAGAGCTCTTAGTAAACGTAATAATTATTTGTTCATTGATGAGTTTGGCTATAACCATAATAAAAAAAGCATGAGAGACAAAATTGACGACTTTCTGTAGTCGATGAAAGAGATCTTGATAAACGTAGATATCATTTGTTGATTGATGAATTTGGTTACAACAATGATAAAGAAAAAAATGAGCAAAAATGACAGTTTTCTACAAGTTCATTAAAAAACTTTTGATAAATGTATAAATCTTTTGCTGATGATAAGTTTGGCTATTACCATGATAACAAAAAAAAAAAAATTGACAGTTTTCTGTAGTCTAATGAAAGAGTTGTTGATAAACGTAGAAATCGTTTGCAGATTAAAGAGCTTTGTTATAACCATTATAACGGAAAAATGGGCATAATTGATGGTTTCTGCAATCCGATCAAAGAGATCTTAATAAATGTAGAAATTTTTTGCTGATTGATGAGTTTGGCTAACCATGATAATAAAAAAAAAGGAACAAAGTGACGGTTTTTTTGTAACGTAATGAAAGAGGTCTTGATAAACGTAAAAATTATTTGCTCATTAATGAGTTTAGCTATAACCATGATTACAAACAAGAGAGATAAAATTAACCGGCCTTCTGAAGTCCGATTAATGATATCTTGATTAACGTACATATCATATGTTGATTGATGAGTTTGGCTATAAAATAATAACAAAAAAAATGAGCAAAATTGACAGTTTTATGCGAGCTCATGAAAAAACTCTTGATAAACGTAGAAATCATTTATTGATGACGATTTTGGCTATATCCATGATTAAAAAAAAAAAAGCAAAATTAACGGCTTTTCGCAGTCTGATGAAAGAGATCTTTGATAAACGTAATATCATTTGATGATTGAAGAGTTTAGCTATAACCATTTTAACAAAAAAAGAGCAAAGTTGATGATATTTGACAGTCTGATGAAAGAGCTCTCGATAAACGTAAAAATTATTGGCTGATTGAAGAGTTTTACAATAACCATTATAACGGTAAATTAGCAAACTCAAAAGTTTTCTGCAGCCTAACAAAAGAGCTATTGATTAACTTAGAAGTTTTGCTGGTTGATGGTTTGGCTATAGCCACAAAAAAAAAATTGGAGCAAAATTGACGGTTTTCTACTGTCTAATGTAAGAGGTTTTGGTAAACGTATAAATTATTTGCTGATTGATGAGTTTGGTATAACAATGATAACAATAAAAGAGAGCAAAATAGACAGTTTTCTACAGCCTTATGAAAGAGTTATTGATAATTTAGAAATCATTTGCCGATTGATGAGTTTGACTATAACAATGATAACAAAATAAGAGAACAAAATTGACGGTTTCTTTCAGCCTCATGAAGAAATGTTGATAAGCATAAAAATTATTTTCCGATATATGTGTTTGGCTATAATCATGATTAAAAAGAACAAGATGAGCAAAGTTGACGTTTCTTCAGCTTCATGAAAAAGCTCTTGATAAACGTAGAAATTGTTTGTTGATTGATGAGTTTAGCTATAACATTGATAACCAAAAAAACAGGAGAAAAATAGCGATTTTTATGTCCTGATAAAAGAGCTTTCAATAAATGTAGAAATAATTTGCTGATTGATGACTTTTTCTATAACCATGTTAACAAAAAAAAGATAGCAAAATAGACGTTTTTTTTAACGTAATGAAGAGAGCTCTTGGTAAACGTAATAATTATTTGTTCATTGATGAAGTTTGGCTATAACCATAATAAAAAAAACAAGAGAGACAAAATTGACGACTTTCTGTAGTCGATGATAGAGATCTTGATAAACGTAGATATCATTTGTTGATTGATGAGTTGGTTACAACAATGATAAGAAAAAAAATGAGCAAAAGTGACAGTTTTCTCCAGGTTCATGAAAAAGCTTTTGATAAATGTATTAATCTTTTGCAGATGATGAGTTTGGCTATGACCATGATAACAAAAAAAAAGACAGTTTCTGTATTCTAATGAAAGAGCTCTTGATAAACGTAGAAATCGTTTGCAGATTAATGAGTTTTGTTATAACCATTATAACGAAAAAATGGGCATAATTGATGGTTTTCTGCAATCCGATGAAAGAGATCTTAATAATCGTAGAAATATTTGCTGATTGATGAGTTTGGCTATAACCATGATAATAAAAAAGGAGCAAAAAGTGACGGCTTTTTGCAACGTAATGAAAGAGGTCTTGATAACGTTAAAATTATTTGCTCATTAATGAGTTTGGCTATAAACATGATTACAAACAAGAGAAGTAAAATTGACAGCTTTCTGCAGTCCGATTAATGAAATCTTGATTACGTATAAATCATATGCTCATTAATGAGTTTGGCTATAAAAATAATAACGAAAAAAATGAGCAAAATTGACAGTTTTCTATAGGCTCATGAAAAGCTCTTGATAACGTAGAAATCATTTATTGATGATGAGTTTGGCTATATCCATGATGAAAAACCAAAATTGACGGCTTTCCGCAGTGTGATGAAAGAGATCTTTGATAAACGTAGAAATCATTTGATGATTGAAGAGTTAGCTATAACCAGTCTAACAAAAAAGAGCAAAGTTGACGATTTTTGGCAGTCTGATGAAAGATATTTCGATAAACGTAAAATTATTGCTGATTGAAGAGTTTTACAAAAACCATTATAAACGGTAAATTAGCGAACTTGAAAGTTTTCTGCAGCCTAACGAGAGAGCTATTGAGTAACTTAGAAATTTGCTGGTTGATGGTTTGGCTATAGCCATAAAAAAAATATGAGCAAAATTGACGGTTTTCTACTGTCTAATGTAAGAGGTTTTGGTAAACGTAATAAATTATTTGCTGATTGATTAGTTTGGTTATAACAATGATAACAATAAAAGAGAGCAAAATAGACAGTTTTCTACAGCCTGATGAAAGAGCTATTGATAAATGTAGAAATTATTTGCCAATTGATGAGTTTGGCTATAACAATGATAACAAAAAAAACAGGAGAAAAATAACGATTTTCTACGTCCTGATGAAAGAGCTTTCAATAAATGTAAAAATAATTTACTGATTGATGACTTTGGCTATAACCATGATAACAAAAAAAGGGAACGAAATTGACGTTTTTGTAACGTAATAAAAGAGCTCTTGGTAAATATAAAAATGATTTGTTCATTGATGATTTTGGCTATAACCATAATAAAAAAAAAAAACAAGAGAGACAAATCGACGACTTTCTGTAGTCCGATGAATGACATCTTGATAAACCTAGATATCATTTGTTGATTGATGGGTTTGGTTACAAAATGATAAAGAAAAAATGAGCAAAAGTGACAGTTTTCTGCAGGTTCATGAAAAAGCTTTTGATAAACGTATAAATCTTTTGCAGATGATGAGTTTGGCTATTACCATGATAACAAAAAAAAAAATAGTGAAAGAGTTGTTGATAACGTAGAAATCGTTTCCAGATTAAAGAGCTTTGTTATAACCATTATAACGGAAAAATGGGCATAATTGATGGTTCTGCATTCCGATCAAAGAGATCTTAATAAATGTAGAAATTTTTTGCTGATTGATGAGTTTGGCTAACCATGATAATAAAAAAAAGGAACAAAGTGACGGTTTTTTGTAACGTAATGAAAGAGGTCTTGATAAACGTAAAAAATTATTTGCTCATTAATGAGTTTAGCTATAAATATGATTACAACAAGAGAGATAAAATTAACCGGCCTTCTGAAGTCCGATTAATGATATCTTGATTAACGTACAAATCATATGTTGATTGATGAGTTTGGCTATAAAAATAATAACAAAAAAAATGAGCAAAATTGACAGTTTTATGCGAGCTCATGAAAAAACTCTTGATAAACGTAGAAATCATTTATTGATGACGATTTTGGCTATATCCATGATTAAAAAAAAAGAAGCAAAATTAACGGCTTTTCCGCAGTCTGATGAAAGAGATCTTTGATAAACGTAATATCATTTGATGATTGAAGAGTTTAGCTATAACCATTTTTACAAAAAAAAGAGCAAAGATGACGATATTTGACAGTCTGATGAAAGAGCTCTCGATAAACGTAAAAATTATTGGCTGATTGAAGAGTTTTACAATAACCATTATAACGGTAAATTAGCAAACTCAAAAGTTTTCTGCAGCCTAACAAAAGAGCTATTGATTAACTTAGAAGTTTGCTGGTTGATGGTTTGGCTATAGCCACAAAAAAAAAAATTGGAGCAAATTGACGGTTTTCTACTGTCTAATGTAAGAGGTTTGGTAAACGTATAAATTATTTGCTGATTGATGAGTTTGGTTATAACAATGATAACAATAAAAGAGAGCAAAATAGACAGTTTTATACAGCCTGATGAAAGAGCTATTGATAAATGTAGAAATTATTTGTCAATTGATGAGTTTGGCTATAACAATGATAACCAAAAAACAGGAGAAAAATAACGATTTTCTACGTCCTGATGAAAGAGCTTTCAATAAATGTAAAAATAATTTGCTGATTGATGACTTTGGCTATAACCATGATAACAAAAAAAGGGAGCAAAATTGACGTTTTTTGTAACGTAATGAAAGAGCTCTTGGTAAATTAAAAATGATTTGTTCATTGATGATTTTGGCTATAACCATAATAAAAAAAAACAAGAGAGACAAATCGACGACTTTCTGTAGTCCGATGAATGACATCTTGATAAACCTAGATATCATTTGTTGATTGATGGGTTTGGTTACAACAATGATAAAGAAAAAATGAGCAAAGTGACAGTTTTCTGCAGGTTCATGAAAAAGCTTTTGATAAACGTATAAATCTTTTGCAGATGATGAGTTTGGCTATTACCATGATAACAAAAAAAAAATGAAAGAGTTGTTGATAAACGTAGAAATCGTTTCCAGATTAAAGAGCTTTGTTATAACCATTATAACGGAAAAATGGGCATAATTGATAGTTTCTGCAATCCGATCAAAGAGATCTTAATAAATGTAGAAATTTTTTGCTGATTGATGAGTTTGGCTAACCATGATAATAAAAAAAAGGAACAAAGTGACGGTTTTTTGTAACGTAATGAAAGAGGTTTTGATAAACGTAAAAATTATTTGCTCATTAATGAGTTTAGCTATAACCATGATTACAAACAAGAGAGATAAAATTAACCGGCCTTCTGAAGTCCGATTAATGATATCTTGATTAACGTACAAATCATATGTTGATTGATGAGTTTGGCTATAAAAATAATAACAAAAAAAGAGCAAAATTGACAGTTTTATGCGAGCTCATGAAAAAACTCTTGATAAACGTAGAAATCATTTATTGATGACGATTTTGGCTATATCCATGATTAAAAAAAAAGAAGCAAAATTAACGGCTTTTCGCAGTCTGATGAAAGAGATCTTTGATAAACGTAAATATCATTTGATGATTGAAGAGTTTAGCTATAACCATTTTTACAAAAAAAGAGCAAAGTTGACGATATTTGACAGTCTGATGAAAGAGCTCTCGATAAACGTAAAAATTATTGGCTGATTGAAGAGTTTTACAATAACCATTATAACGGTAAATTAGCAAACTCAAAAGTTTTCTGCAGCCTAACAAAAGAGCTATTGATTAACTTAGAAGTTTGCTGGTTGATGGTTTGGCTATAGCCACAAAAAAAAAATTGGAGCAAAATTGACGGTTTTCTACTGTCTAATGTAAGAGGTTTTGGTAAACGTATAAATTATTTGCTGATTGATGAGTTTGGTTATAACAATGATAACAATAAAATAGAGCAAAATAGACAGTTTTCTACAGCCTTATGAAAGAGTTATTGATAAATTTAGAAATCATTTGCCGATTGATGAGTTTGACTATAACAATGATAACAAAATAAGAGAACAAAATTGACGGTTTCTTTCAGCCTCATGAAGAAATGTTGATAAGCATAAAAATTATTTTCCGATATATGTGTTTGGCTATAATCATGATTAAAAAGAACAAGATAAGCAAAGTTGACGGTTTTCTTCAGCTTCATGAAAAAGCTCTTGATAAACGTAGAAATTGTTTGTTGATTGATGAGTTTAGCTATAACATTGATAACCAAAAAACCAGGAGAAAAATAACGATTTTTTTGTGTCCTGATAAAAGAGCTTTCAATAAATGTAGAAATAATTTGCTGATCGATGACTTTTGCTATAACCATGATAACAAAAAAAAGATAGCGAAATAGACGTTTTTTCAACGTAATGAAAGAGCTCTTGGTAAACGTAATAATTATTTGTTTTGATGAGTTTGGCTATAACCATAATAAAAAAAACAAGAGAGACAAAATTGACGACTTTCTGTAGTCGATGAAAGAGATCTTGATAAACGTAGATATCATTTGTTGATTGATGAGGTTGGCTACAACAATGATAAAGAAAAAAATGAGCAAAAGTGACAGTTTTCTCCATGTTCATGAAAAAGCTTTTGATAAATGTATAAATATTTGCAGATGATGAGTTTGGCTATTACTATGATAACAAAAAAAATAATTGACGGTTTTCTGCAGTCTAATGAAAGAGTTCTTGATAAACGTAAATCGTTTGCAGATTAAAGAGTTTTGCTATAACCATTATAACGGAAAAATGGGCATAACTGATGGTTTCTGCAATCCGATGAAAAAGATCGAAATACACGTAGAAATCATTTGCTGATTAATGAGTTTGGGTATAACCATGATAATAAAAAAGGAGCAAAAGTGACGGTTTTTTGCAACGTAATAAAAGAGGTCTTGATAAACGTAAAAATTATTTGCTCATTAATGAGTTTGGCTATAACCATGATTACAAACAAGAGAAATAAAATTGACAGCTTTCTGCAGTCTGATTAATGATATCTTGATTAACGTATAAATCATATGCTGATTGATGAGTTTGGCTATAAAATAATAACGAAAAAAATGAGCAAAATTGACAGTTTTCTGCAGGCTCATGAAAAGCTCTTGATAAACGTAGAAATCATTTATTGATGATGAGTTTGGCTATATCCATGATAACAAAAAATGAAAAAACCAAAATTGACGGCTTTCCGCAGTGTGATGAAAGAGATCTTTGATAAACGTAGAAATCATTTGATGATTGAAGAGTTTAGCTATAACCAGTCTAACAAAAAAGAGCAAAGTTGACGATTTTTGGCAGTCTGATGAAAGGTATTTCGATAAACGTAAAAATTATTGGCTGATTGAAGAGTTTTACAAAAACCATTATAACGGTAAATTAGCGAACTTGAAAGTTTTCTGCAGCCTAACGAAAGAGCTATTGAATAATGGATATGAAAGAGAGCAAAATAGACAGTTTTCTACAGCCTTATGAAAGAGTTATTGATAAATTTAGAAATCATTTGCCGATTGATGAGTTTGACTATAACAATGATAACAAAATAAGAGAACAAAATGACGGTTTCTTTCAGCCTCATGAAGAAATGTTGATAAGCATAAAAATTATTTTCCGATATATGTGTTTGACTATAATCATGATTAAAAAGAACAAGATGAGCAAAGTTGACGGTTTTCTTCAGCTTCATGAAAAAGCTCTTGATAAACGTAGAAATTGTTTGTTGATTGATGAGTTTAGCTATAACATTGATAACCAAAAAAACAGGAGAAAAATAAAGATTTTTTATGTCCTGATAAAAGAGCTTTCAATAAATGTAGAAATAATTTGCTGATTGATGACTTTTGCTATAACCATGATAACAAAAAAAAGATAGCAAAATAGACGTTTTTTCAACGTAATGAAAGAGCTCTTGGTAAACGTAATAATTATTTGTTCATTGATGAGTTTGGCTATAACCATAATAAAAAAAAAAAACAAAGAGACAAAATTGACGACTTTCTGTAGTCGATGATAGAGATCTTGATAAACGTAGATATCATTTGTTGATTGATGAGTTTGGTTACAACAATGATAAAGAAAAAAATGAGCAAAAGTGACAGTTTTCTCCAGGTTCATGAAAAAGCTTTTGATAAATGTATAAATCTTTTGCAGATGATGAGTTTGGCTATTACCATGATAACAAAAAAAATAGACAGTTTTCTGTATTCTAATGAAAGAGCTCTTGATAAACGTAGAAATCGTTTCTAGATTAATGAGTTTTGTTATAACCATTATAACGGAAAAATGGGCATAATTGATGGTTTCTGCAATCCGATGAAAGAGATCTTAATAATCGTAGAAATATTTGCTGATTGATGCGTTTGGCTATAACCATGATAATAAAAAAGGAGCAAAAGTGACGGCTTTTTGCAACGTAATGAAAGAGGTCTTGATAAACGTTAAAATTATTTGCTCATTAATGAGTTTGGCTATAAACATGATTACAAACAAGAGAAGTAAAATTGACAGCTTTCTGCAGTCCGAATAATGAAATTTTGATTAACGTATAAATCATATGCTGATTAATGAGTTTGGCTATAAAAATAATAATGAAAAAAATGAGCAAAATTGACAGTTTTCTATAGGCTCATGAAAAGCTCTTGATAAACGTAGAAATCATTTATTGATGATGAGTTTGGCTATATCCATGATGAAAAACCAAAATTGACGGCTTTCCGCAGTGTGATGAAAGAGATCTTTGATAAACGTAGAAATCATTTGATGATTGAAGAGTTTAGCTATAACCAGTCTAACAAAAAAGAGCAAAGTTGACGATTTTTGGCAGTCTGATGAAAGATATTTCGATAAACGTAAAAATTATGGCTGATTGAAGAGTTTTACAAAAACCATTATAACGGTAAATTAGCGAACTTGAAAGTTTTCTGCAGCCTAACGAGAGAGCTATTGATTAACTTAGAAATTTGCTGGTTGATGGTTTGGCTATAGCCATAAAAAAATATGAGCAAAATTGACGGTTTTCTACTGTCTAATGTAAGAGGTTTTGGTAAACGTATAAATTATTTGCTGATTGATGAGTTTGGTTATAACAATGATAACAATAAAAGAGAGCAAAATAGACAGTTTTCTACAGCCTGATGAAAGAGCTATTGATAAATGTAGAAATTATTTGCCAATTGATGAGTTTGGCTATAACAATGATAACAAAAAAAACAGGAGAAAAATAACGATTTTCTACGTCCTGATGAAAGAGCTTTCAATAAATGTAAAAATAATTTGTTGATTGATGACTTTGGCTATAACCATGATAACAAAAAAAAAGGGAGCGAAATTGACGTTTTTTGTAACGTAATGAAAGAGCTCTTGGTAAATATAAAAATGATTTGTTCATTGATGATTTTGGCTATAACCATAATAAAAAAAAACAAGAGAGACAAATCGACGACTTTCTGTAGTACGATGAATGACATCTTGATAAACCTAGATATCATTTGTTGATTGATGGGTTTGGTTACAACAATGATAAAGAAAAAATGAGCAAAAGTGACAGTTTTCTGCAGGTTCATGAAAACTTTTGATAAACGTATAAATCTTTTGCAGATGATGAGTTTGGCTATTACCATGATAACAAAAAAAAAAAAAAAAATTGACGGTTTTCTGCAGTCTAATGAAAGAGCTTTTGGTAAACGTAAAAATAATTTGCTGATTAAAAAGTTTTAGTATGACTTTTATAACGAAAAATGATCAAAATTGAAGATTTTTTGCAGCCTGATGTTAAAGTTATTAATTCGCAGAGAAATCATTTGCTAATTGATGAGTTTATGGCAATAGCCATGATAACAAAAAAAAAAATTGACGGTTTTCTGCTGGCTATAACAATTGTAACAATAAAAAAGAACAAAATAGATATTTTTCTATAACCTAATGAAAGAGTTCTTGATAAATGTAAAAATTATTTGTTGATTTATGTGTTTGGCTATAACCATGATAACAAAAAAAAGCAAAATGGACTGTTTTTTGCAGCCTTATGAAAGAATTGTTATTAAACGTAATAATCACTTTCTGATTTATGATTTTGGCTATATCTATAATTAGAAAAAAAAACAAAAGGATCAAAGTTGATGGTTTTCTGAAGTCTGATGAAAGAGTTCTTGATAAGCGTATAAATCATTTACTGAAGATGAGTTTGGTTATAACAAAGATAACAAAAAAACATGAGTAAAATAACGATTTTCTAGAGTCTAATGAAAGAGCTTTTGATAAATGTAGAAATCATTTGTTGATTGATGAGTTTTTGATAATTATGTTGAATTCGGATCTCAGTATTACCAATGAGATGCTTTGTTGGTAATTACTTTTTTATTTTTTTTGTCGTCCACAATCAAAACTCTAAAATTTTCGACGGAACGTTAACTGATTATGATGTTATAAACCGGGTGTCAGGAATCCTGAAAACGACGAAGTACCTATCGTCACATGCAAAGAGAATGATATAAAATGATGACGTTCGTTGTTTTCTTATTGTTTTGAAATTTTTGTTTTTTGATTTTTTTTTATGATTAGCATCTTATTTTCTTACCATTTATAATATTCTTTTATCTCTCATGATTTTACCGTTTATGCACGATAACTTACACCATTTGTATATATTATTATGGTGTTGATAATAGAGTGATATATTTTTATCCTTAAATTTCGTTAGTATATATTTCAGTTTAACTGTTGAGATTTAGTTTCTTTTTTTAAACTTAATTTATTAATCTTATGGATAAATTCTATATCGTTTAATCAATATTCGTTTTTGTTAATTTTCTGATTTAGTTTTTAATATATATTTTCCATTGTTATGTTCTTTCTAAATAATCGTTAGGTCTACATATACGTATTGCGCGTTTATACCTCATTGGATTGTTTAGCCGAGTAATCTTTTGATATGGGTTCTACAATGATACCTTTTACCTCTGATTCATGTGATGGTGGTTATTTTCGTATTTCGTCTCTTAACCCTAACATGGGTGAGTGGTCTGTCTCGGTGAAGATTTTGAATTGTTGGTCTGTTTCGCGTGGCTCGGGTAGAGAGCTCAATATGATTTTGGGTGACGAGCATGTTAGTTTTTTGATAACTTACCTTCTATACATGTTTTCGATATTAAATTGAATTGGTTTTGTCTTTAACGTTTTATTTGTAGTTCACCCAAATCCAAGCCGTTGTTCGTGATGAATTAATTGATAATTATCTTTCAAGATTGATAATCGATGAGTGGGTGAGCATTAAAAATTTTGATGTATCACGGGTTAACAGCATATTGAGACCAGTACCGCATAGATTCAAGATTGTGTTTCGTTCGGACACTTTAGTGCAAAGTATTAATATGTGCTCCAGTAGAACCTATTTCAATCTAACTGAGTTTGTGAGTATATTGAGTGGTATTGTTAATCCGAATATTTGCGTTGGTAAGCCTAATTTATAAATTTATTTGTGCTTTTGGAGTTTATTTGCGGTTCCTGTTCTGACTGTATTATTCATGTGTGTGTTTCATAGATGTTGTTGGCAAAATTGTCAACGTGAGAGAGTTGGTTTTTGTTCCTTCCGTGGAACATTCTCAAGGAGGATATTTTGAGCTGTACTTTGGTTTACGTGATACTGAGTAAGTCACTATTCTTTTAAAGATTTAAACCAGAATATAAAGTCTTATGACTTCTTCAAATCTTAAAATTAGGTGTATCCATCTAGAGTGTCGTTTAACGGGTGACCTTGCAGTCGAGTTCTATGACTTATGGAAGCATCGTTCACGTAACACAGTGATATGTATTATCAAGTTTGTGAAATTAGAGCTATCACAGGAACATAGGTGGAGATGTACCAATGTTACCGGAAGTACGAGTATTATGTTGAATCCGGATCTCAGTATTACCGACGAGATGCTTTGTTGGTAAGTATTTTTTTTTTTTTCCGTTTACAATCAAAACTCTAAAGTTGGCGACTGGACATTCACTGTTTATGGTGTTCTAAATCGGATGTCAGGAATCCTGAAAATGACCAAGTACCGATCATCACACGGAAGGAGAATGCCATGGAGTGATGATGTTCGTTGATTTCTTATTTCTTGGTGAATGGTTTTAAAAGATGATTTTATTATTTTCTTAGCATTTATAATATTTGAATTTTTAAATTTTATCATTTTCCATATTTTTACCACACTAAACCCTAAACAATTTACCATATTTTTCTTACACTACCAAGTAACACCTAAACAATCCCTTATTTCACATGATTTTACCATTCATACAACATTCTTCCCGCGCTTTGCGCGGGCAATCACCTAGTTTCTTGAATTATTAAGTTGACTAGAGGTTTTGGTATCTAATTAAAAACCAAAATAGACTGTAAAATTTAATGACCATCTTTTACTATACTATTCAACAATTTTAATTTAGAAAGTAATATTTGATGATTTGATAACTAATTAAAGGGAAATCAATAATAACAACTAATTAGAAAATAGTTTAAATGTGTGAAATCTATATTCTGGAGAAAAATAATGATCAAGGTTTATTCTTCTTCTTTTTTTTTTGACTTTATGTAATTTGTTTTACGTATGATTGATTGCTGTTTATATGGCTTTGATGTGTGTGATACGACTCTCTGAAATGATATCCGAGCAACACGCTTTTACATGTTATTCGAACTAAAGTGTAGTTGATAGCAAAATCTTCAAGGGATTTGAATATTCATTCACATGTAAAGAGAAATCCAAATATTCATCTAAATTTCAAATTTTATATACTGACCATTCACATATTTCTTATCGCAATCAGATTGTTTTGAAGAATAAAAAATTTACAGTAAAGGCTGTTGCAAATTTACGAAGGAAGCGTGTTGATTTGGAGTTACGGTAACAGTGAGAGACTGGATAGAATGTAGTGTGGGTTCACAATAAGTCGAATCAGATGGTTTGATGACCGTTGGATTCACGTTAGTTCTCATTCTTGACCGTCAGATTAAGAAACGATGTATCTGATAACTCTACACAATGGCAGAGTACCTAAAGACAGACACTGCGACTCTTTACGTCTCTATTTTCCATAGATTTGTTCGGCTTTTTATAATGCATATTTTTGGTCGAGTATTCACCAACGTGTGATGTTTTAATTTTGAATTACTTGCAAGCGATGTGTAAATTAGATGAAATCAACCCATGAGTTTGGATCCATTTGTTTGGCCACTAATCATTAACTCTACTAGATAAAGAACCCGCGCTCTGCCGCGGGGTATTTTTATAAATTAGTTTTGTTTTAATATAATTACATGATTGGTAGAAGTTTGAAATTCTAGGATTGCGTATTTTACTTTACTCAAATTTTAGTAGTTTTTATTTCATTATTTTATTATATGCATATATGATATATTAATAAATACATGTTATATATTATTTTATAAAATAAATATACCGTACAGTCATTTTTGTATTTGTTTTTGTTTTTTTAAAATGTTTTATGTGTATAACGTTTTACAAATATCTGATTTCTTTTTACATGTATAAAACTTTCAACGACTATTTATTTCAAGAACCTACTTTTTTTTTCATGAAGATACTACCGGTGTACACCATAATTTGAATCACACTTAAAATATTTAATATCGACTTCCAATTTTAAAATTATTCTTTTCCTTAAATCAAATGATTTGTTCAAATGATAACATAATTTAATTTATACATAATTTTAATATAAAATTATTTCCAATTATGTTATTGGATTTTGTAAAATTTTACTCATTGTCTCCGGGGACAACTCACAATCTCGATGTTAGCAGAAAATAAAAAAATAACACTACTTTAATATTATTTTATAACGCAATTACACCTTATAAACGTGGATAAAAATACAGTCAATGTTACTTTTTTATTCCTTTCTTTTGATATACTCAATTAACATCATTATTTGTTTTATAGAATCAGACTATAATTTACAAAACTGAATATCTAAAAATGATATGAACAAATCAAACCAAAAAAAAGGAATAGACAAGCTTATGTAAATTATATATTTGTATTATCTAGGTATTTAACAATCTTTACAATGGAATATGAACTATTCGTCCAATTAACATTTTATAAATTTTATTTAATAAATTTTGTCTATGGAATAAAGCTGGTGAGTATTATTTATTTTGATTTGATTGATTGTTAATAATTTTTTTTATAAACGTCTTAAATATTAATATGTTATGTAAAAAATAACTATATAGATATAAAGTTATAATTAGGTATTTGATCAATTCCATTAAAAAATAAGATATAAAGTTT
>LR999457.1:19028794-19105399 GCA_905216605.1 Arabidopsis arenosa
AGTCACCACGAGTCAATTACTTTGGCCTTATTTTTGCCAAAAATGCTCAATCAAATCTTCTTTCAATTGTCGATACGTTGAAATTTACATGTTTTTTCCTTGCACGCTTTTGTCTTTTGGTCTCGGATTCATGATAGGGCCAAATAAATTCAAATTTGGGAATAAGGAGGGTCCAACATATTTCGAAAGAAATAAGTGTTAGCCACGTGAGCTACAAGGATTTGGTTTACCACCAAGCTCTTCTTCTCTATAGTCTCAACGAGTCTTTGGCTAAAACAATTCTATAAGGGTCAAACCAAATCGAAACAAACATCAGGTTTACATGTACATACAAAATCGAAGAAGCTACTAATTGAGGCTTCATCTCTGCCAAATCTATGTATATTCCGACTTATCACAACCACAAAACTAGGCAAATAGAAAAAAAGAAAGGAAGTGAACAATCATCAGATGGAGTTGAGTCATCATCAATGCTTCCCACACAGAATGTTTCTGCCAAAATAGAGAAGCCCATCTACAATCGTTAATGGCTTTGAGACTTCACATAAACATAAAAAACTGTATGAAGCTATAGGTTGCATAACCAAATTCCAGTGATTGTAATTTTACATATATCTTAGTCATATATAAAGAGACTCTAAAGGGAAGATTATTTCAACTTACGAGAGACATCCATTGCGCGGCTTCTGCTCTTCTTCTTCTCCTTTTGTTTCATCGCTGGTTTAATTACTACTTTGATAGCAGCATCAAATACGGCTTTCACATTCTGCAAAAACCATAAACCAAAGAAAAGCATATATATAGATAATATATAGTTTGCGAGTAAAGAGTAGACTAACACTAATGAACTCCTATGTTTCCAACACACACGTACAAGTGTACCTGTTGAGTTTTTTGAGCTACATTCAATGTAATACGTCGCTCCGATACGCTTTTGTCCATCTAAAGACAAGTGCTTTAGTCCACCTGTTACTTCTCAACATTATCAACCGGTCCTAGCCAAGTAAACAGTTTTATAAAACTATTACACTTGTATCTAACATAAATGATAAATAAAACTCATCTCTTCTTCTCCACCAACTATCAAAACTGATCCAGAATATTTGATCTTGTCATATTCTACACAATAAAGATCAAATGTTGTATAAATCATACTAAAGACAAACAAAATATCTCCACTCACAATCTCATTACCAACTAAACAAACAGAAATCACATGAAAAAGATGTCAGGATTTAGATTCATACCAGCTTGGTAATGTGACAACTTCTCTTGTCTAGTTTTAGATCCATCTTCAGTCATAACATCACTCTCTGTGATATTGATCGCCGGAGAAGTTACAACACGACCTTGTTTCAAGTAACTCTTGTGGTTAATCACTGTTCTTTCAGCAAACTTAGGCTCCTCCACCATGGATCTCAAACTTGCCCATGTAATCTCAAAGTACTCCTTCCTGATCTCACACAAGTTTTGAAAAAAAATTAAAAATGAGGATTTAAGAATTTGGTGAAAGAACTTACGGATCGATGAGTGTGACATCAGCATGGAACTGAAGCAATTTCGCGGCGAGTCCACCGCCGATCACCACCACTCTCTTCCTTGTTCTAGAACCAGATTCAATCCCTTCCATTTTTAGCGATTCAAGCTCCAAATAAAAACAAATCCAAAAACGATCAAGAACACATAAGATCAATCTAAAATAAGAGTTCTGAAATTGATTAATAGAATGCAAGAGAATCCAAGAGATCGAAATTGAACAGACCTGTAATATTAAACCTTGTTCGATGAGAGATTTTGAGAGCAAATGAATTTTTCTTTTTTCTCTGTTTTCACCAGAAAAATTGTTACAAAAAAAAAAAAAACGACCAATGGCAAACTGACACGTCACACTAAAATGAGTATGAAAGGTATCAGTGGACTGATACGGAATTTTGTGTTTGATCCATTATTAAAATGGTTTTGGGCTACTGATACCCAAAATAAATAACCCATGTGTGTATGGTCTTAAACTCTTAAAGCCCTAGAGAAGAGTTTGCGGATCGTTTATCGGAGCAATGGGTTTAACGAATTTCATATTGACGGTGGCCGGAGTAGGCGCCGTGGTGATGCTATTGAGAAGCGACGTGAAGCAATCTGTCACCGTCTTAAGGCGTACGTCAAGCACATCCGCCACTGGCTCGAAGAAGAATCCTCTAAGTAAGTCCTCTCTCTCCCTTATGATTCCTTTTGAATTCCCCTTTCACGGTGGTGTTTGGTTAGTGATTTGATTTCGGTAAACCAGTTTAGTCTTCTGTTACCGATTTTTTTTCACTTGGTGATATTTTTGATCCTATGTCAATTATCTGCAGCTGCTAGTTTCAAAGTAATTGGAATTATAGAGAGTTAACCAATTTGTATAAGAAAATTTGGTTCTCTAGACTATCACTTGGGAGAGGTAGAGTGTGATGAAAAAAACACACAATGCTCACATAGTCACTACAAAATAATGTACGAGATAGAGTTGCACAACATGGTTTTTGCAAATTACAAGCTTTATTTACATGTTTATATTTTGAATCCACACCAAAATATGGATGCATCATGATCATTTTGTTGCTATCATTTGGCATGAAAAAAATATAAACAATGATCGGAGAAGTCGCTCAAATAGGTATAACTCTTTTCATTGGCAGCATAAGTAACACATGCAAACTACAATTTCTCTATTTTAGCTTTTGATTTATCAATTTAAGTTCATTTTTTACACAATAGATCGCTATCTCTCTTTCTCACGTTAAAGAAAAGACTATACCTGCAGAGTGGACTCAGATCAAAACAACAATTTCCAGTGGTATCGGAGCAGCCACCTACCAAGATTACAACACACTCATTCTACGCTTAAGATCATCTAAACTTCTTTAGAACTTGACTTTGTCTGTATCAAAGCATGGTGAAAGTTTTAATGAAACTATACTTTTAAGTTGTTTATATATCGTTATCTTACATCTTCCAACAGAAGAACGAATCAAGTATTTGGAATGTGATAAAGAAGCGATTAAAATCAAATGACGATAACAAAAGCACATTTCTTTAAACAAACTTTCCTCGCTTGATGATGTGATATAAGAAAGCATAGATTGCTAACATAGTGGCTAGAAATAATGATCAAGGTAAACATGTTGTTTTTTTCAAATTACAAATAAATTTCATTTAAAAGCCACACTAAAAGGAGGTCCAAACAAAGAGTGCACAAAGATCATTTTGTTGCTATTACTTGCCATAAACAAGTCCGTAAAGAAGGATATTGCAATAATGGAAGAAGTCATTCTAACATATAGAAATCTTCCATTGGCAGAATATAAGTAACACAAAGTACAATTTCTCTGTCTTACCTTTCGAGTTACCAATTTTCTATTAAGTTTATTTTATACACAATAACTTGCTCCCTCTCTCCTTTAGTTTTAAAAGACTATAGCTGCAAAACGATGTCATATCGAGACATAATTATTTTTGAAAGCAAATCTGAGACACTTGATGAACTTGCATGAAAATGTGAAAAACGATTTAATGTTCACTTCGTGGATGAATATGAACAGATATTCAATCTATCATTTCTTTTTGAAGGCAAGTTCGTCCACAAATTATCACATGGCAAAAAAATTTGATCACGACACAAATTAACCACGTCTTTTCTCTCTAAACCTAAAGCCAAAAGTTCTCTTTTCGCCGTCGCCTTGCTCGCCTCTCCGGTGTCCGGCTTTGACCGGCGCCGTGAGAGGGCCTCATTGTTTTTCTTTTCAGCTCACGTTCTGGCACTTGTGTGAATCGACGAGTCTGAAGTGCCTTGAAACTCGCGGTGAAAGGGAGTAGTTCCGCCGCGTGCGACGGCCACTTCGTGGTGTTGACGGCGCTCCTCCGTTCTTTTCTCTTCGCTAATCGACGGCTTGAGTTTTGGCGGAGTTTCTTGCGTCTTCTTTTGCGTCTCACGGCTTCGATCGGCAAGGATCTGCTTCAGATCTACTCCTCCTCCTTCGCAAATCCTGCAACGGGTTCAAGCTTTGCTTCTCCGTCTTCATGGGTTTTGCAATTTTCAAGCCTTTGCTTGGGAATCAGCCGCGTCGACCTGCAATTTCCGGTGGTTGGGCTTCTCTCCGATGGGATTTCTTGCTGGTTGACGGCATAGTTCCTTGTGTTTGTTGCCCCTGTCCCCTCCGTGTGGGCCGTCTCGTCTGATAGAGTTGATGGCTTCGAGTGGTCTTCATCGATTGCTCTTGCTTCCCTCTTTCAGATAGGTTTCAGGGCATCGCTTCCTCACGGCTTCAATTCTGTTTGTTCACCTTGACGATTTGGCTTGCCTTTGGGATGAGAACTTTCTGTTCGCAACTTCTGCTAGAGGACAGCTTTTAGGTTTTGTTAGAGAGTTACCATGTTTGAAGCGTCAAGTTTATCGCATCGTCTCGGTTTCTCAGTTTGTGTCTTTGGTAGCTGCGGTGCTGTTTGATTTTTGATGATAGTATAGCTCCCGGTGGTGGCTAATTTGCTGTCTCTTTAATTGACATCACTAGTATTTATTGACTTGTTGATTGTGCTTCAAGGCCTGGTTTTGAATGTGTCTAGCTTCTGCAGTTGCTTTGAGTTGAAGTTAGTTCTGCAATGTGTTCTCGCCTCTTGTTGCTTTTGATTTGTACTCTAGAGGAGCTAGTAAGACCGATGGTGTCCGATGTGGTATTGATTAGCATAAATCTTGCTCTGCGCTAGCCGACTTCGGGGAATGAACTTGGTAGAGGGAGCTCACATCGTTCGCATAATTTGGTTTGTGAGGTTTCATTTTGGGATAGCTCATGGATTTGATCGACGAGTCGCTCTCACATGACGCGGAGGGAGTATGTGATCGAGGACTTTGAGTTCTGCCGTTGACGGTCCATCTTCGGACCTCCAGTGAAAGGCTTCTAGTGCTAAGAGTCTTGCACATTTCTGCGTTTTCATGTTGCAGTCACCCTTCTTTCGGCATCTTATTTGGAAAGAACTTTCAAAATCGTCATCGCTTCGTCTAACTCCTTCGGCTTCAACGCTTTGGTCGAGTGGATGGACCGAAAATTGTCAAACTACAATTTATGCTTCCATGTTTTTATCTTTTATGCCATGGGACCATTTGTATAGGTTTAAAATCTTAGATTGTAAACCTAAACTGTTTTCATTTTAATGAAATATTTACATTCTTAGCAAAAAAAAAAAAAATATATATATATTTGTAAAGAAGTTTGGATAATGCAGAGTTTTTCTTACTGATCGTTAGGAAAAATATAGTTATTTCAGCTATCAAGATATGGTTTCGTTACTTTTTCATTTTTTACATATATTTTTGTCATTCGATTTTGGTATTAAAATAAATATACGATCGTCATAATTTTTAAAAGACATGATATAACAATAAATTTTATTTATTTAATATTCTGATGGAGTAAACTTGTATTATATTTTTCTCTTCAAATATATGAATTTTATCATAATTTCACATTGCATTAGTTTATTTATACTAATTTATAACAAAGATTAGTTATATTTACCAAAGTATTTAGGTAGGTAACACATTATTAGTTATAATTTCGTCCAAAAAGTATAAAACAAAATCATTACCCCGCGCCCTGCGCGGGTCATCACGTAATGTACAAATATAGTAAGGAGTGAGGAGCTTAGCTAAGATGTCCATACGTCAAGACTTTCTATTTTTGGAAATCTTTGGAACTAACCACCCACAAACATCATCTGACACGGACGACGCACACACAAAACACTTTCTTTTTAATTATGTTTTTGTTTTTAATTGGTACGGTAATTTTGAAACCACACCCAAACACTAGTACTGTCCCATTCGCAATAATTCACGTGAGATGGAGGGACCAATGAGTTATTCACACTTTTCAAGTTTTCACCAATATGGGGGAATCATTTCTTTCTTCTCTTTTAATTTGTTTCAATGTTTCAGACTAGATAAATTAATCAACGATGGACATATAGATATGGCCTAACTGAGAGAAACACATGCAATATGATTCTTTTTTTTTTTTGAAGTCCCATGAAAATATCTCATCGAGAAATTCTCTAATCGAAACAAAATCAAAATCAAATCAGAAATTCTGATACACACCGAATTCGAGAAGAGAGGGAGAGTTTAAGAGATGGAGCAACATTACAGAGATGGAGGAGATAATTTGGAGAAGAAGATGAATCGGTTATAGAGGACGGAAGTAGATCCGTAACTAGGCATAAATCATTTGTGCATGAATGTGTTTACATCAGTTTGCTCTCAATTTCCTTTGTTTCCTAAATAATTTCGGATAGATAAACCGCAATCAAACAAGCTGAACACTTTATTTCATAATAATCCCAACTACAAAGATGATTATTTAATTAGGGTTTACAAAGCAGAGACTTAAAATTAAAATACTACAAAGATGATTATTTCATTTCCACTCCATAAGATTCCTTCCTTCTTTTCCTTCTTCTTCCTTGCATGCATGCTTTAAAATCCACGGCCTAATATAATAATACAAAATAAGACCATGATATCAGTTAAGATTCATACAAAGTAATAAATACAAAATTTAAAACCCAATTACTTCCGCCACTCCCCGAGCCTTTCTCTGCCTTCTTCCTGGCCTTTGCGCTCTCCTTGTGATTCTTTTTGCATACATCGCATGACACTTTGTCGAATCCTTGGGATTCGAAGCAGCTCTTGCAGAACGTCTTGTGCAGGCAGCGGGTTTGCCCTAGATTTGTTTCTGTTGAACCACAGTTGTCGCACGCAGCTTTTTTTGACGTATCCATAATGTCAATTTTTTTTCTTTCTTTTCTAATGTTGTTTGCTTGTTTGTGAGAGCGAGAGAGAGAGAGAGCCAGCTGCTATATATAGAGGCCTAGTGTTGAGAGTTGGTTTAGAAGACTCCAAGACAATCAGAGGGTTCGGGTCTATGAAATCCCTTTGATTGAATCAGCTACTCACTAATATTTCTACGTAGAACCAGTTTACCAATATATATATAATATATATTTCTACGTAGAACCATGCATGTATAAATTAATATACCCAACTAGTAGTTTGGATTTAATAGTATTGATTGATTTGAATGCAAACCAAAACTGTGGATCTTGTTGGGTAATGGGTAAATATACTCATCCGTCACTGGCATAATATGATAATATCATATACTACGTTAATTTTTTTCTTAATTAAAGATATATATATACAAAACGTTATTATATATTTAGGAGATAAGGATTTACAACTAAGTTCAGATCCAAAGGTTTTAGATATGTCATTGTGTTCAAAAAAAAAAGAAGAAGGTTTTAGATATGTCTAATTTTAAATTTTGCAAATCATGGAATCACAATCAAGTCCGAGATTAACGAACGTGGAAATTAAACATCGGATGGTATCGATAGAATCTTGATTTGTGAGTTGTCCAAATCTTGTCATAAGCTACTTTCCAAATAACCTCAAGTAGGATTCGTTCATTGTGATATTTTGTTATCGTTGTTCAGTGTGGGGCCATGTGAACGAGCTGATAGTGGATACTCCTCCATGTCTTCACGATAGGTAATTCTTATATATGTTGTAATTTGTTTTTTATCCTTTTTAATACAATTGGATTCGACTCGTGATAGCTAACTGATTTTCTACGTAATCAATATATCTATAAAAGAAAATGTTAGATTAACCAACTTTCTAATGCAAAATTGATGAGTGATAATAAATGAACGGTTCATTGCAAAATAGGTTGGGGAGAAACTAATAGTTAGGGTTAAATTATTGAGAGGAAAACATAAACAATCTAAAGGAGACGACAAAAAAAAAAAAAAAAATACAGAGGGAAACGCGTTAATGTACAAATATAGTAAGGAGTGAGGAGCTTAGCTAAGATGTCCATACGTCAAGACTTTCTATTTTTGGAAATCTTTGGAACTAACCACCCACAAACATCATCTGACACGGACGACGCACACACAAAACACTTTCTTTTTAATTATGTTTTTGTTTTTAATTGGTACGGTAATTTTGAAACCACACCCAAACACTAGTACTGTCCCATTCGCAATAATTCACGTGAGATGGAGGGACCAATGAGTTATTCACACTTTTCAAGTTTTCACCAATATGGGGGAATCATTTCTTTCTTCTCTTTTAATTTGTTTCAATATTTCAGACTAGATAAATTAATCAACGATGGACATATAGATATGGCCTAACTGAGAGAAACACATGCAATATGATTCTTTTTTTTTTTTTGAAGTCCCATGAAAATATCTCATCAAGACTGAGTAGTTGCATGGCAACTAACATATTTTAAAACGACACGTTTTTAAATACAATGAATTACTGAATTTCACTAAAATAGCATGTTAGAAGAACAGATTTGCATGTAAAAGTATTAGTATGAAAGAACGGACGAGGAGAGACTTTAATCTAATGATTATCAAGTTACGAAAGTGTTACAATATACGAAAGTCAGTAGCCTAATAAATAAGACTATCACAAAGTGTTACAATTACAAAGTCATTTGATCTAATAATGAGTTAAATACTTCATTTGATTTGCAAATATGGTTCAACAGTTTGTTTATAAAAAAAAAACATGGTTCAACGGAAGCTGACATGGCATTGTGTTATTGGCTGCTAAGAGTCAACAACAAGATTCATATAAAACGAGAGTCGTCTTCTTGGCTTGGGATTGGTTTGTTAGGAATTAGGATCATAGATTGATTTCTCTTGATTGGGCACATGCTCAGGATCTCCCGACTTGTGATTGTTCTTTGTATCTTTTCAGCTATATTATCATAGTAAGGTTCTATCATAACTTTAAAGACTAAACTGAGAGAGCAAGTAAACTCTGAAATCCTTTGGAATTGTCTATCACCATTATCTATATTAAAGTAATGCTACAAAACTGGAAAGAAAAAAACTGCTCCATGGAACACAGAATCCACCATAGTTGAATACATTCTTCAAGCAGATTTCAACTTGTTCGATGCTGCTGCGAGGTGAGAGAGTGTGCTGTGTCCAACGAACAACAGAAACACTCCCAACAAAGAAAGTGCCTTTAGTGTCGTGAACAGATCCAACTGCAGGATACACAAGTAGATGAGCATTAGATTTTTTATGCAATGGTCTTTTTTAATCTTAATACAAGAACCGGTTTTGAGAACTTGCCTTCAACCAGAATAGCACGTAGAGAAGCAGAACAGCTCCGATGCCGCCGTGGAATAGTAGAGCGGATGTTGCAGCTCCAATCGATGATGGGAAGCTCTTTATGTTCGCTCCCAACCGTGTCAGCTGAAACAGAAATAAAAAGTTTGCATGAGACTTGTGAAACAAACGTACTCATGTTTTTCGGATTTGTGTTTTTCTGAATCTATTTACAAGCGAAAGAATACTGACCCCAATCAGGAAACCGATGAATGGGAGAACTATAAGACCTAAGAAGACTAGTGAAACTTTCTTCGCAGGAAGCTTTTCAGGAACACAGAAGATGTGTGATATCTCAGCCTTTGGCCCATATCTCGAGTAAGGGTCAGTAGGCTGTAGAGGAGGAAGAGGCGCCTTCTCTGGACGTTCTGGTAGGTCTAGTTCGATGTAGCCAATATTAGTCAATAAAGACTTCTCCTGGAGAAATGAAATGAAAGGAAATATAACATCTTTCAAATTTTCCGAAAAACATAAATCAATTGCAATGGATCTGACAGAAGAGTACTTACCATCTCCAATAGTTAGCTGGATCTCATATTTACCAGAAAGGTAGTAGAGCTTCTCAACCAATCCAAGAAAATCCTGAAGGGGGGAAATAACATTACTGGTTAATATTGCGTTCACCAAACTTGACCATAGCAAGATGAAATATAGTCAAAGAATATTGTTAACAAAAGCCATTCAAGGTGTAGTTTAAGGAACTTACTAGAACTAATTCAGCCTTCTTTCCAGAAGTTTTCACGAGAAAGATATGCTCACCTGTGACTCATGTTTCAGTTTGAGAAATGCCTGCATGGAAGTAAGCAAATCAAGAAAGTGAACAAGAGCGAAACAATTAATAAAGGAGAATCGGGAATGAACAAACCTGGTGTGGCTTAAAAACAAGGCCAAGTGGAGTAGTTAACTGGAATGACAGACGTAGCTTTTGGAGATGGTTTGCTGATAATGATACTGCCTCATCTTTAGTTAAATCTAGCCTACAAAAGTTGCAAAAGGAACCAAGAAACAAAACTATGATAAGCACAAGAAGAAAGTTGTAAAAAATATATTTTGTAAGTAACAAATGGTACAAAGATGCCTACTTTTTCTGAGATTCAACGCTCCCAACATCACTGTCAAGTACAGCAGTTTCTGCGTTCTCAATGCTAATAGCTCCTGTGGCGGCTATAGGCACTTTTGTTTGAGCTTCAGTTACGTAAGCTTTTTCATTTGCCGACTCATCAAGCAAAATCTGCAGAAAATGAATCTTATCATGTTCTTAACATACATTGTATGCGAAGTCTGCGTGTAATATATATTAACAAGAGGAATACCTCAAATACAAATGTATACTTCCCAACATCAAGGTTCTTGGGAAAGGAGTCCAAGAAGTACGTTGCACTGTCAGCGTCAAACTTAGAGCCTGTGCCCCAAAAAGGTAATGGAAACATGTAAACAGACTTGATGCAGAGAAAAGGGAACAATCACGAATGCGAACTCAAATAGTCAGAGAAGCTACATTATACCTGGTTGTTAATTACAGAAGAACCCTTTGAATTTAGCGCTTCTGCGACCTTCACACTAAGAGCTGGTGCCTTAGAACCGAGTACAGTGCTAACTTTAACCTAGTTCCATATAGAGAATAAATAAAATATTAATATAATACCCAAAACTCGTAATGGACCAAGGGTCAACTAGACTGAGTTATTATCCAACATGAGAGAAGTCTACAAATAAAATGCAATCTTATGATAATGAGCAAATTTCTACCAACTGAATATCCAATATACAACCGGTATAGCCAGAAGAACTTAACTTAAAGTACCACTATTCAACAGGGACACGTAATCGAAGCTAGAAAATCTAAAGATAAGAAGATTTTCCTTACTAAAAGTACCACACCGAGAGGCGAGAACTCTGAAGGGGATTGTATAAAAACATAAGGGGAAAAATAGATGATAAAAGAAAAAACATCTCAAACTATGCCAGTCCCATCTTGATGAAAGTTTTGATGAGATACCTTCAGAAGCTCTTTCTTTGTCAATGAAATGACAGTAGATGGAAGAGACAAGATGAGTGGAACAGAGAACCTGAAATCATAGACAACAACCGAAACACATATTATTGCTCCCATAAAATAACAAAGTTACAGCGAGAGCATGATAAATGAGCATCTGCTTGAAATTTCATAAGTGTTTTGTCTACAGATATCATTCTGCCGTACTCATTTGTTAAAGTTCTAGGATGGAGGACCACAAGCCCTTCAACACAATTTTACATGTACTAGAAATAGTTAGCATCTATCAAAAGCAACTCTTAACACAGAAGAACGGAAGTAACTGTAACTCCTAGTATCACTCAACTCAATTCTAAGTTACTGAAATCTCGTCTAAGATGTGTACTGAAATAAAACAAAGAGAAATTGCATAAAGAGAGCAAGAAAGTAGCATTGCCTGTTATCTTCCAAACAAGCTAGTGCATCTATTTGGTTGAAGAAATCCTTGGCATCTCCAGGAATTCCGACACCAAGAAAGAACTTGGCCAAACCAACTATCTTATCACCTGGAAGCTGCATGAGAGAATGGGAAAGCAAAGTGAGTTATCAACACATCTGGAAGAATGCAGGATACAGAGAAATATGGTTACTACATACGTTCAATCCTGTGGATTCTGAAGCTGAAAATGACGTGAGCCCTCTAATTACTGATGCAGTTGTTGAGATCGGGCCTTCACTATCATCGAAGTAAAATGTCCCATCGTCTGAAAGGCCGAAAAAACAATCAAGCTGAGAAATGCTAATCTATACTGGAAAAAGAACTATGAAGTGACTGAAGAAATCTCCTAATGCATATACGTAATATAGCAAGTAGTTTACTTCATACCATATTTTTGGATTCTGTCAAAAAGCTTCAAGATACCCGTCTTCAGTGTCTGGATCTACAAGATAAAAAACAAGAATGATCATATCATCACATGACCAAGTAATATCAACCAAACTACCACATAAATGGCAAAAAGGCATAACCAGCTACAAATGCCAGGTAGACATACATTATTTTCCCCTGTAGCTACGACTTGGAAATTAAAATTACCAAAACAGTTGTTTATTCTAGCTACCAAGTTATTCCAGAACCAAAAGTAAATCAACACTAAACCAAGACGTCGACGGGATGTCTCATCAATATATATTCTCAGAAAATCAGTAATTTAGTGCACCAAAGATCTCTCTTACCATTGACTGATCAATCCCTGAAGGTGCTAATGAAATCACTCCAGCAAGAGTTTCGAATGCTAAGCCTACAGGAAAAAAAAATCTTATGTTTAGAAGAAAATGGGAAAATAATTTAAAAGGTAAAACTTTAATGTTCATCCTGAAGTATGACGGGTTAATCCAATAAGAAATACTTACCAGCACCAAAGGTGCTTGATTCCGGATTGTTGGAGCTGTAGCGCCATCTTCCATCACTCTGGCTGAGAGCCTGATACACAATTTACTAAATGAGCCTGATAATACTTGAAAAACAACCAAAGTAGTGCCTAATATAGTAGCTGAATACTGGTCACATGTCAACACTATATGCACTACTACCAGAGTCTATAGTTGATAATTCCGAAAACAGTGTACAATGTAACATCTGATTACTCAACAAAAACAAATAGAGGCTGAGCTAAACAAGTTCAAACCTTTATTGAAGGGAAAATGGCTTCGGCATCAGCAAGACTTAGATCAGTTCCAGAAAATTGCTCCTGCAATTATGTAAAAGGCGAGGTCAAACGACTCAAACCTGAAGCCAAACAAATGGAAAAGCAAGAAGACAAAGCTATAGAGTTGAAAAAAAAAAGAAATTATCAAGATCACATGTGTATTCTGCCAAGAATATATTTTCATACTTCCAAGTAATGAGCGAGAACTCTGTTACAGTATTACCTTGACAAGCACTAAGCCTCTGACAGAATAGTAGAAGTCAAGCAATAACTTGGCATCCTTAGCGCGAGCTTGAAGTTTAGAGACAGACAATGTCCTTCAAAAAAAGGAAAACAAAGAAGAGATGAAGTTACTCTAGCCACCCACTTTAAAAGGTAATAGGGAGGAGACCAACTGTTTACCTTAGGAACATCTTCTCCAGATTTGCATTTAAGAATCCCATTAACTCTCAAAGCAGAAGAAGGCGACGCTAGAACTTTAACCACATTCTCACACGTGGCTGAGCTTAAATCAGACTTCTTATCAATTCCAAGAATCTCCAAAGTCCTCCAAGCTGATTATAACAGAAGCGCAAATTTAAACGAGTGAGTTCAAAAAAAAATCATATTACTACACAACGCAAAGTCGAGAGCCGCGGATCTGTGAGATTCTGAAATCGGCTGAGAAATCGAAGCCGCATTGCAAATTGCTACGGCGAGTAGAGAAACTAGGAAGCGTAGTAGACCACCGACCATCATTGCTGCATTTCAACAAACCAGAATCCCAAATAATCACGATGGAACAGATCGAAGAAACGACAATTAAAAGAGAAAGAAGCATTTTACAGATCGGGAGTAGATACGTACAGGGAAGATGAAGACGGCGAGTGTCAGTAGTCAACGGAGAGTGGGGGCTTGAGAGAGCGAAGGAGGAGGAGAAGCGAAGAACCATAAATTGCTTATTAGCGGATATGACCGATATGCCCTCGGTTATTTACTTATATTACACTTGTCGAAACGGGGACGTATCGTTTTCCGGCACGAGTCTTAAAGCTACAATTAAGACCCAAGATTCTCCAAGGAACATCATGGTTTGAGTCTTTGAGAGCTGTAGAAGAAGTCTGGTCTTGACACTTGAAAGTATATAAGCTTGGCTAGAATTCATTTAATGCTTCTATTACTTTATCTAGTTGCTATTTTGCAAACCTATTTTGTGTGTATGATCACTAAATTTCTAATTTCATCACTTTGTTCAAAAGATTTGATATTCTGAACAAGTTGTCATTGTTCCCCATACTTTTTTCTCATTCACAAGGTAAACGAAATTGCATCAGTTTCCCTTGATTGCTTTAAATCAAACACACTAATTAACTCTTTAATCGAAAAGGTAAGTATTCTTTATATTATAGATAGCCAATTCAATTTTTATAAAACCATTTCCATTTGTACTACTATCACAAACTCAGTGTATTACAATGTTGATATGTGATCTCTTTGAGGTCAAGCATGTTCCAGCACAACAACAAATCGCATATATATATTCACTAAGTCTTTTGCCTCATGAATCATTCTGCAAGTTGCGATTCAAACTTGTTGTGGATTTTGCTCCCACCCGATTTTTTGGAGGGGTTATTACTTATTAAAAAGAACACTGAATATGACAGACAGCCTCTCAAACACCTTTGTGGTTTCTATGTATTGGATCTGTTTTGGTTTCTATGTATTGGTTCTGTATTGCTTGTGGGTTTGCTTAAGATCTCTCACTAACGAGATCTTAAAGTTGATTGAAGTTGGTTTATGAGTTTCATTGAAGTTGATTGAAGTCGGGTCTAGAATCAAAATTGGTGTTTTAATCTCGTTGCTTTAAGCTTTAATAACCATCTAGCTAGTGACCTACAAGCTTTTATCTATCTCATATCTTTTCAAGTTTCATATCTTTTAATCTTTAATCTTGTTGCTTTAAGCTTTAAGATTTGTAGTTCAATGATTTGGATAGGTTGTTCAGCAATAAAGCCTAGTTTTTATGGGAAATACGAGAAATTCGCTAGAGGAAAGCGTGGTTTATGCGCTGCGCATAACACTATTATGTCTCGGGAGAAAGGAGATGGAAGCAAGAGCGGTTTGATTGGACCGGGAATTTTCAGTGGCCTTGTTGTTGGCTATACTTCTGATCATTCCCCCACTCTGGAGTTAGCACTGTCTCTGATTGTACTGATTATGTTTGATCGAATACAGTTTGAGAATAGGCAGAAGAAGAAGATGATGATACCAATGCAGGTTCTTGTACCTTCATCAATGAAATCTCCAAGTAGTCATACCACTGATCGAAATTGAAAGCCAGATTGTTACCTTCTCAGCACAAACCTGTGTAAAGCTATAAAATATGTTAAAAAAACGTTTTGAATATTGTACATTTCATGGGGTTGTTTTGGTTCATTGGTTTTATTGTTTGTAACCGGTTATGTTGTTCTTTGTTATCTAAACGATGACTGAGAACCCAAGTCTTAGGCCCTGTTCGTTTCCTTAACCGGATGATTTCTAGACGCAATATCTAGACGCAGTTATTGGACGCAGTAACCAGATGATGTTCGTTTGCAATTTTGATACATGCGTCCGGAAATTGTATCTGAACGCAGTTATGTTCGTTTGTTATTTCGGTTGTTGTATCTAAACGCACTTTGTGTCAAATGACCAAAAAGTCCTTGTTTTTCTTTTTGGTCTAAACATGAATGTAATAATATCTAAAAGTGAAATGAATTTGTCAAAAATTATATTTAGCTTCAAATAAAAAAACATAAACAAAAATAAACATCAAAAACCATAAAAACCATAAAACTCAAATTCAAATTTTCTTTTGGTCTAAACATGAAAATTTTCTTTAATATAATGATATCTAAAGGTGAAAAACTAACTTGTCCAAATTTATATTTAGCTTCAAATAAAACTAAGGCCCTGTTCGTTTCCTTATCCAGACGCAGTATCTGGATGCAGATGAGCATTGTTGTTCGTTTAGTGCTTATTTAGCACATGAACCAGCTACTGCGTCTGGATACAAATACAAAACTCATTCAGAAAAAATAGGATATCTGGATAAGTCTATTTGGTGCGTTTAGCTACAGTAAACTCATCCAATAGTCATAAAAGTCGAAAATACCCCTCTCTTATTTGAATAAGGTGCTGTTCGTTTCTCCATTCAGATGATCCAGCTGAATGGAGATGAATATTGATGTTCGTTTAGAGCAATTTAACAGAGCAGTGAGATGAATCAGTTGGATGATTTTTAATAAACTCATCCAAAAAAATGATTGGAATCCGACTGAGTTTGATCGGAGCAGTTAACTAGAGCTGATTCAGTCTAAAATAGAAAATGACCTAAATACCCCTACTTAATTTAGAAAATTACACTCCTAAAACCTAATCCTCTTCTCTTTCATTCGTCGACGATTCTCTGTTTTTGTTCTCTTTACAAACAAAATCAGCTCTCTCTCTCCGCCGGATCTCTCGCCGGCCGTCCACTTCGCCGACCGTTTCTCTCCGCCGGATCTCTCGCCGTTTCTCTCCGCCGGATCTCTCGCCGTTCTCTCCGCCGAATCTTTCGCCGTTAGTTTAAGGTAAGATTCATAGGTTTTGTATTGAGTTTATGATGCTTATAGGCTATAATCTTTCATGGGTTTTTCATAGAATAATTTGTGTGTATTTGAGCGGCTATAATTTTTCATGGGTTTGATTATTGGATTCTTATAGTTCATGGGTTTGATTATTGGATTCTTAGTCGTGTATTTGATTCTTATAGTTCATGGGTTTGATTATTGGCTTTTGTTTTGGCACTTCTCTTGGGCGTGGTTGCTTATTAAGGAGCTTGAACTCTGTTTGCTTATTTTTCTATGGTTTGTTGATTGTATTCAGGTTGCAAGATACTGAATATAGAGCTTACTTTTACCTCAGCTAGGGTTTGTGTTTGTTGTACCTTTAGTTGCTTTTTGTCATTTCAAAGTGTCAAAGCTATAAAATGGTGCTTAGCTTTTGTGTTCCTTGATGCAGCTGATTAAAGAATTTTAGTTGTTGCTTAGTATCAAACTCATATGTCAGCGGAAGATATGATGAATCTACTAGACATATTATTCAATTATCGTCTCCTTTTAGAAGTTTATCATGTCATAATTTTAGAAGATATGATGAATCTGATCGTTTCTGCTTTCTATTGCACTTTACTTTTGGCTTGGATTTATTGTCATCTATTGTTGATTGTTGTTGAAAGCTGAAAGCTTCTACCTTATATGGTTCTATTTTATATGTTTGAAAGCTGAAACGATGCATTATCTTAAAGCTGAAATCTTCTAATCATTTGGAATTGATTGATTCAGATACGTTTTGTAGTATCATTCTCATTGCAAAGATCTTATCTTGCTGGTAGGCTATAGCTAAAAGTTGCTTGGTCTTGGTGTTTGTATGAGTGATCAGAGAAATTTTTGGATGCATTATCTGCAATGGGTTGAACAACTGAGATTGATTAGCTATTTGTTATTTGGATTTTCTAATTTCCTTTATATGTAGTGTTATTTGGTGGTAGATCCTTGTAGTTTTTATGCTCTGTGTAGATATTAGGATGAGTAAATATTTCCAGCTTTAATTATTCTCGAACTTGTGTTTGTGTTCATGATTTTATTGTTTCTTAACTTAGAATCGGATTTGTAATATTTTAGTGTAGTTAGAGAATCTTAAGCAGCTTGTAAGTGAGGTTTTCGTGGTGAGAAAGAAAACTTAGATAATTTGGAGTTTGTTTGGTATATGTTGGTTGTTGTTTAATTTCATAGCATATGCTTTGGTTCTTATATAAAAAAAAAAAAATCATGAAAATAGAAATTTAAATGTCAAATATAATAATTTGAAATTTATTTGATTGTAAATATATATTTGATCAGTAATTAATATGGTTAGATTAAAATTTAAATATAGTTAGATGAAAACATGGGCATTTTAGTCATTTTCATATCAAAAACATTTAGATGGATCATTCAGCTGAACAAACAAACAAAATTTTAAAGAAAAGTAGTTAGATGGATCATCCAGCTGAACCACAAAAAATGGAAACGAACATCATTCAGATGGATTAGTCAAATAGACCATTTGGATGAACCATTTGGATGCATATCCCAAATAAGCAAACGAACAGGACCTAATTACAAAAAATTTTGCCCTTTCTCGAGCTCTCTCATCTCTTCGACTCTCTTGCGCACTCATGTCTCCAAACCCTAAATTCACCTTCACCTTCTTCACCGAACCGTAAATCATCAAACAGAGCACATCGTTCTTGTAAAGCTGGGTCAGGAAACCATCGTTCTTCACCATCGCTAGTTCCCATCGCTTGTAGTTGTCTTCTTCTTCTTTCTCCGGTAAGTTTCTTCTTCTTCTTCTTCTGCTTATGTTCAGACTTCTGCTTATGTTCTGATGTTAGTTGCTGAAACCCTTCAAATCCTGTATTTCTCTCGATTTGATTTTGAGCAGATGGATTAGCTTTGATTTTCGATATGAATATATCTTACCCTATCTTAAAATCATCCAAAGGGGTTAGCTTAGCTTTGATTTTGGGACACTCATGGAGAAAGCTCCTTGATTCTCTGGGATTCGTAATGCAGGTGTCTGATTAGAGTTGAGTTTATGAATTTTGTTAATTTTAAATCAGGAGGGAAGTTGGTTTATGGGTTTGCTTAAGATCGGGTCTAGAATCTAAAGGATCAAAATTGGTTTTTCAATCTCGTTTCTTTAAGCTTTAATAACCATCTAGCTAGGGGTCTGTTTCTACAATCTCGTTGCTTTAAGCTTTAAGCTTTATACTCATTCTTGAGTTTGGTTATGATCATTATGCTTAGGTTTATCTCTGTCATTGCAAGATAAAATTATTTTGAATTACGACTTGTATATTATATAGTTTATCTAGCTGTTTCTGTGACTTGCTAGGATTGTCATATTTTAGAAATAGTTCAGCTCGGTAATCATTCTCTGATGCCATTACGGTTGGATGGTATTAGCACATTGTATAAATTTTGTTCTCCAGTTCGAGTTTTGATTACTAACTTGTTTGCTCCATAAAGTGGAGGAAGTAACCAAATTGTTTATCTTTCCTCACCCTTTTGTTACTGCTCAGATTTGGTTCTCTTTGGTCTCTAGAAGTGGAAGAAGCTTGGTGTCCAGATTCCTGAGTTTTCTCTGCCGGCCGCCATGGAAGTAGTGGGAGAAGGAAGGAGTTCTATTTTCCTCGGGAGAAGAGAAAGTCCTCTCATTCTGGAATCAAATCGATGCCTTTCAAGACGCAGCTCAAACGAACAGAGCATCTCCCGAATAAATTTTCTACGACGGGCCTCCTTTCGCAACCGGTTCTTCCTCACTACGGCCACATCCTCGCCGGCACCATCAAGGACATCGTCACTCGTACCAGACCATGACTGGTCACCACGTCACGCGTCGCTTAGGGTGGGACTGTCACGGCCTCCGGTTGAGCAACTGATGAAAAGAAGCTCGGTATTGAGAGGAGAGCACAAGTGCTTCAGATGGGGATTGATAAGTATAACGAAGAGTGTAGGAGTGTTGTGACTCGGTATGTGGAGGAGTGGGAGAGGTGTATTACTAGAAGTGGTCGTTGGATTGATTTCAAGAACGACTATAGACGATGGATCTGCCTTTTATGGAAAGTGTTTGGTGGGTTTTTGCTCAGCTTTTTGATTAAGAATCTTGTCTACAAAGGCTTCAAGGTTTGGCTTTCCTCCCTTTTATTATTTTATATGCTATGTGCTTTGATTGAAATCTGGTGAACCGATTCAATTTCGTTATGTGCAGGTTATGCCTTATAGTACTGGTCTCAAGACACCAATTATCTAATTCAGAAGCTGGTTTGAACTACAAGGACGTTTCAGATCCTGAGATTATGGTGACGTTCCCAGTTATTGGCGATCAAGATAATGCTGCTTTTGTGGCTTGGACTACTACTCCATGGACTCTTCCTAGCAATCTTGCTTTGTGTGTCAATCCCAATTTTGTTATCTCAAGGTCGTAACAAGCACAATGGGAGAGTCTACGTGGTTGCTGAATCTCGCCTCTCAGCCCTTCCCGCTGATACCAAGAAATCAAATCCTAAACCCAAAGGTGGTGATAGTGCAGCTGATTCTTATCAAGTTTTGGAGAAATTTGATGGAGCTTCCCTGGTTGGGAAGAAGTATGAACCTTTGTTTGACTACTTTAGTGATTTCTCATGTGTGGCCTTTCGAGTAGTAGCAGATGATTATGTCACTGATGACAGTGGTACTGGCATCGTCCACTGTGCTCCTGCCTTTGGTGAAGACGATTACCGTGTTTGTCTTGAGAACAAGATCGTTGAACAGGTTAGGTTTTGACTTCATTCTCCTTATCAATCCCTAAACGTCAGGGCATGACTATAGAAAAGTAGTTGATCTTTGATCTTTGATTTTGGTTGGGTAACTGTTAAGGATTTCTTTGGGGTTTAAGGGATTACACTGTATCATTTATTTGTTTAGGAAGAGATCTTTCATTGTATTTTCTCTCTCACTCTAATGATATCCTTTATCTCCTTATGTTAAACGTTCTATATGCTTTTTGTATTCTCTTTCAGGGTGAAAATCTAGTTGTGGCTGTTGATGAGGATGGGCTTTTTACTGAGAGAATTACCCATTTCTTTGGCCGGTATGTCAAAGATGCCGACAAGGATATAATTGAAGCCGTGAAGGTGCGTATTGATGTGCATTTGGACCATTGAATTAGCCGCTTCTGATGTTAAATAATATTTCTTGTTATCTCAGACCAAAGGCAGACTTGTCAAAACTGGGAGCTTTACTCACTCATATCCGTTTTGCTATCGATCAGACACTCCTCTCATATATAGAGCCCTTCCCTGTTGGTATGCTTCTTGCTGGCAGTCTCTTTCTTTCTGCTATTCTGTATTTTTTGGCAGTCAAATCGCCAAACTATTTGGGATATCTTGATTTCCACGTTTTCATTTTCATATTGTATTTCTTTTCAGTAAGTAGTGAACATCAGATCTGTATCGTTGTTTGATTCTATGAAGCTTGTTGTTTGGTTCTTGTGTTCTTTGAACTGTCAGGTTTGTCCGGGTGGAGGACCAGTTGAAGGAACAGTTGTTAGAAAACAATGAACAGACATACTGGGTACCTGATCATGTGAAGGTCAGTGGAAGAAGGATTAATACTCTTTAACATTACAAGTTTAGCAGTTTTAGTTAATGACATTAATAAAGTTATTCTAATACCTGCAACTCAGGATAAACGCTTTCACAATTGGCTTGAAAATGCAAGGGATTGGTGCATTAGCCGAAGTAGATTTTGGGGCACGCCTCTACCAATATGGATCAGTGATGATGGTGAGGAAGTTGTTGTCATGGATTCTGTCGAGAAGCTTGAAAAGCTCTCTGGTGTCAAGGTCTCTTCTTTTGTTGTTTGTCTATCTTTCTCCTGCAACTACTTGTCAAAAATATATATATATATATATATATATATTCCTTGCGCTCATTTTGTCTTTCTGGTGCAGGTCTTTGATCTACATCGTCACCATATTGATCAAATTACAATCCCATCTAGTCGTGGGCCTGAGTTTGGTGTTGCTCCGTCGTGTAGAAGACGTAAGATGGATCTCATGCTCTCTCATTTCATCTATAATCCTTGGTGTTCTGTAGTGTTATCTCACACTTGTGCTTATATTACCTTTTCAGGTTTTTGATTGTTGGTTTGAGAGTGGGTCAATGCCTTATGCGTACATCCATTATCCTTTTGAAAACAAGGAGCTTTTTGAGAGTAACTTCCCTGGTCATTTTGTGGCTGAAGGGCTTGAATCAAACTCGTGGATGGTATGTTAAACCTGCATATGTAAATCATCTCTTATTATATCTCTGGCTTGCTCCCTCCCTTTACTGTATTGGATGATCTAGATCTTAACTATCCTCAATTACTGTACTTAAATTAAGTAATGAGTCGAGGCTAATGGAAGGTGTTATTAGTATAAAGCAAATGTGATTTTAGAAGTGTATTGAAAAACAATATTGTTTTTCTGCTTAGTAGACAATTAATAACATCTTAACTACTGGTTTGGCATATACAGGTTTTATACTCTTATGGTGCTGTCGACTGCATTATTTGGAAAGCCAGCATTTCGAAATCTGATTTGCAATGGTCTTGTGCTTGCTGAGGATGGAAAAAAGATGAGTAAGAGTTTAGATAATTATCCGCCTCCTCTGGAAGTCATAGATGAGTACGGAGCTGTAAGTTTTCCCTGTAATATGCTGTTATGCTGCGTTTTAGCTATGGAAATCTTGGTGTCATTAATTAGTAACTTTACGTAAACGCTGACAGGATGCTGTGCGATTGTACCTCATCAATTCTCCGATCGTACGCGCCGAGCCACTACGCTTCAGAAAGGAAGGAGTACTTGGTGTTGTGAGTAATCTGGTTGTTAACTTTATTTCTGCTTATTTGAGTAGAGATCTATTGTTTGTCTGAACTGTTTTGGTCTCTGTATGGGGGGTCACTAGGTCAAAGATGTATTTCTTCCATGGTACAATGCATACAGATTCCTTGTTCAGAATGCAAAGAGACTTGAGATTGAGGTTTCTGGACCATTTGTTCCTACTGATCTATCTACTTTACGGTCATCAAACGTTCTCGATCAGTGGATTTACTCAGCTACCCAGAGTCTTGTTTGTTTTTGTCCGTCAGGAGATGGATGGTTACCGGCTTTATACTGTAAGCTATTTATATCTCTTTTCACCGTGATGTGGTGTCTATACTAGAAAACAAGTTATCAGTGTCTCGTGGTATTTATCACAACTTTCTTTTCCAGGTGTTCCGTATCTTTTGAAGTTCCTCGACAATCTCACTAACATATATGTTAGATTCAACCGCAAGAGGTTAAAAGGCCGTACAGGAGAAGATGATTGTCACATTGCTCTTTCAACTCTATACAATGTATATATTGTAAATAGTTGTGGGAATACTATTGTTTTCATGCTGACCTAATTATTTGGACATTTGTGTAATGACTGACTAATAATTGCGTCTGGATTTTCAGGTGCTCCTCACTTCTTGCAAAGTGATGACCCCTTTTACACCTTTTTTCACTGAGACGCTATACCAGAATCTGCGGAAAGCATGTGAAGGTTCAGAGGAAAGCATTCATTACTGCAGTTTTCCCGGAGGAAGCTGAAGGAACGGTAATACTGAAGTCCATCTCTGTATTCAGGATAGCATACGAATTGTCTTGACATTTTGCTTTCTTTTTGTATTTAACCAGAGAGTGGAGAGGATTGAGCAAAGTGTACAAGGATGATGACAATCATCGATCTTGCTCGGAACATTCGTGAGCGTCACAAGCTACCCTTGAAAACTCCTCTAAAGTGAGCGTTGAACTTTATCACTGTTCTGGTTTGTAACATCTGTTTGGTTAGGGCCTATACTGAACAGAAAAAAATAGTAACACATGCTTATCCTTGTTGTATCAGGGAAATCACTGTAGTTCATCCAGATGCAGAATTCTTGGATGACATAACTGGAAACTAAAAGAGGTCTGTGGTATCTTTCTTGAAGTTTATTTATATAGAAATATCTACTAGAAATTTTTGAGGTTGTAATCAGCAAAAACATATCTCTACGGTATTTGTTTCAAAAAGCAATACATTCCATTTTGATTTTCCTTCTTGCAGTATGTCTTGGAAGAACTTATGTAAGATCTCTTGTGCCATGCAATGATACTCTCAGTATGCGTCTCTAAAGCAGAACCAGATTTCAGGTTTGATCAAATTTTTGTCCTGCTTTTTTGCTTTTTAACCTTTTGTGCTCAATGTAGAAAGCAATTTTGATTTATCATATTGCTCTATAGTGTATTGGGAAAACGTCTTGGAAAGTCAATGAGGCTTGTTGCAAAAGAAGTTAAAGAAATGTCTCAGCAAGATATCTTAAGATTTGAGGAGACCGGAAAAGTTACTATTGCTGGACACACGCTGGAGCTAACAGATATCAAGGTATCTTTCTCATCCTATGCTTTTCTCTTGTGGGATGGAATGAAGAACATGCTCTAAATAGCTAAATGCCGACACTTTTCTTTCATGTGTTGTTCAGATTGTCAGGGTTTTCAAACGCCCGGATGGTTTGAAAGATACGGAGATTGATGCTAATGGAGATGGTACGGGATTTTACCCTTGTCTATTGTCACTTTTTTAAAATTAAAATCTTAATCTGATTACGGGTGCTCGGTCTACTGTTAATGATATAACATGTAACATTTGCTTTCGTTAATGATTCAGGTGATGTTTGGTGATTCTGAATCTACAGCCAGATGATTCGTTGTATGAAGCAGGTGTTGCTCGTGAGGTAAATAGATGTGAAGCAAGATAATTTTTGTTAAGAATGTCGTTATATTAATCGATGGGATGTGTTCCCTTCCCTTTTTCTGTATCTTATCAATTTTCTTCCAGAGTGCTGAGCTGTTGTTTCCCTGTGCTATATAGATTGTCAATAGGATCCAAAAACTACGGAAGAAGTCAGGTTTGGAACCAACAGACGTTGTGGAAGTGTACATTGAATCATTGGACAAGGATGAATCTGCTTTGCAACAAGTTCTGTGCTCTCAGGTAATTTTGCGTTTGTTCTTTTCAGTTTTCAACTTGTCAAGTCCATTGCTATAATAAGAGAATATCATATCGTTCATCTTTTCGTGGGCAGGAACAATACATTAAGGATACAATTGGTTCATCTTTGCTTCCGTCTACGTTGATGCCATCTCATGCAGTAAGTCATCATCATCAACACTCCTTGCATGCCTGCGCTAATAAGTCATAAACGTAATGAATGATCTTTTGCAGGTGATACTATCTGACGAGAGTTTCCAAAACGTATCAAAGCTGTCGTTTAAGATTAGCTTGGCTCGCCGGCTTTGAAGTTCAACGAAGATGCTATTCTTGCCTTGTTTTCAGGTGAGTCACCATCTTATCACAATAACAATTGTTGATTATCTACCTCTGTTTGACGAATGCAAATATATGGGTTTTAGGAGATGAGAAATTTGCAAGGGGGCTCCAAGCGTACTTGTTATCACGGGACCAATCGAATTTAAAATCAGAATTCCAAAAAGGAAATGGGAAGGTATGGATTTAGTTAAGCTTTTGATGAACCTAAAGATTGTTGTTGTGCCTAAATCAATCCTTTCTTCTTTTCTTGTATGAGCAGATAATAACTGTAAGTTGCATTGAGAAGCTGCCAGTGGTGAGTGTGGTCCTTGGAGACCATCTTCATTTGACAGTCGGGGACTACTTGTTGAGCACGTCAAACTCATGAGGGTACAAGTCTTTGGTAGGACCATCCCTATCTCACACCATCCAATCTTCTTCTTACTTTTTTTTGCTACAAGTCTTTGGTACTTCGTTCTCTTTGCAACTCTATGACTTTTTTTTTTTGCGAATCTCATTTATGATGTTTTACAACGGTTGTAGAAACTAATATGTGTTGGAAATTTGTCTCGATATTTTATATTTGAAAAAAAACATAAATATCCTAGGAACAATTGACTTGATTTTCTAGTAACAATTAACTCGATTTTTTAGGAACTTTTTATCCGCTTTGTTCAATACACGAAATCTAAATAGTATATTCAATTTTGTTTCAAAAACATATCTTTTGCATAATACAAATAAAAAGTAAAATTTATTGAAACTATACGTCCTATAAATTTTCAAAATTAATTATTCTTATAAAATTTTTATATTCTTTTCTTAATTAATGTTTTATGTGATTTTATTTAAAAATATATTAAAATTAAATGATAAAATACAATTATATAAATTATACATTTAAAACTCTCAATTTAATTATGGATATACTCATATTTGTATAAATATCATAATGGAGCAGATATCATATTCTAATTTCTTTTGGTATCTGTGATTTGCTTCGTTTTTCGGATATTGACTTTTAATATCCGCCTTGCCCCATAAATTTTAACGGATATCCTAATTTTTAGATCAAATCAAAAACAAATTTAACGAATAAAATGTCTAATCCTAATGTCTATTCAATTGAAGGAGTCAATAGAAACTCAATATACTTCAGTGGTAAGCGTTCCCTTAATTATTTTGAATCTTATCGTGTGGTGTCTCGAGAGAAAATGATATATTTATTTTAAACTAATGGTTAACTTGTCCTGCTGGCGAAATGTATAATAAATGCTATTTTAAATGAATTTTAATTCTAAATTGAAAACAATACTATTAACTAACAATTAAAGAAAAAAGAGTTCTGAGATCACATTTTTTTTTATTTTCAATAATTTCTTTTGGCTTGAATTAAAAATAACAGCAACATCCATCATTTCTATACAGAATATAAAGGGGAAAATGCAAAAGTATACCCAAATTTGTATCAAATGCAAAAGTAACCTAAAAGACAATTGAAATTACAATTGTTTTTTTTAAATGAGTCAAAATGCAAAAGGAACCGCCTTCTCTGAGAAGACTTCCATGAAAGTCTTCTCAAGGAGTACATTTTAAAAAAAAATTAATTTTTTTTATAAATACACTTTTTGAAGGAAAAAATAAATCATGTAATTATAAACATTTGTAAATGAAATAAATTTAGGTTTAGTAAATTGAATTGTTTTCAACATAGATGAATGAATGTAGATTGAGTCACGATATTCTTTGGTTTGGTGTTTGGAACATATGTCATTGTATCGTTTGTATTTCTAGGGTTAGATTTTGGATTCTTAATTTCTTTTTCTTTTAAATTTAAATTTGACTTATATATGTTAGTTTCATGTATATTAAACATTTTATAAGTTAAATTTAGTTTAATGATGTGTTTGTTGCTATTTAGTTAGTTATTTGATTTTAGGGTTTAGAAGATTTAAATTTTTCCACAAATAATGGACTCGAAGACTTCTAGGTAAATATTCTCGTCGTATAGTAAATTTAGGGTTTAGAAGACTTTCATGTCTGTATCGAAATATTTAACCTAATTAAAATTTTTGTCTCCCTATATAAAGAAAATTTACACATCTCTTTCTTTCCCGTCAAATGGATGCAGCAAAAAAGTATGTTTCTCACTCTAAAACTCTCCAACGTCTCTTTAATCTCTTAGAACTTAAAACACCAAGGTTTATATCAATTTTTCATTTTTCTTATGTCTTTCTCACTAATTTATCTTGTTTTTCATTACATGATTATCATCTTTCACTCTTTTAAAGATAGATCTATAAATTTTAGAAATGTATTTTTGTGTATTTATAGGTTAGATTCTAAAGAGTTGTATATTTAACCTAATGTGATTTTTAATTTATTATTTAAGCATAAAAACTTATTTTGAAGTTTTTCTCTGTTTTGATGTCATTTGTTCGTTTTTGAATATTATGCAATTTTTTTCAGATCAGAGTCACGCTTCCAAGGAAGTCTTTTGAACCCAAAAATATCTCAACTAATTGGAATTTGTCTCCTTATATAAAGAAAATCTACACATTTTCTCTTGTACTCTCAAATGGATGTAAATCTCACCCTTATAATAAGTTGTATTTTGTTATAGTTCTTTGTTCTTTTTGAGTTTTTACGATATCTTATGTAAATTTACATTTTTTTTGGTGGGAATGTAAACTTACATTTACTGTAGTAGGCTAGTAGCATTACGACGCTTATTATTTTAAAAAGAGTGCTAAAATATTATAACTTCAAAAATGTTTACATTAGATGTACTGAAATGAAAATTCCTTTTTAATTTTCTAAAGCAATCTTAAGTTAATGCAGTGAGAAATCGACAATACACGCTTTTCAAATCAATCTTTACGCTGTTTTTAGTCTCTTTTTCTTTTTTTTGGGAACTCGCTAAATCTTTAGACTAGGGTAAATCGCCACTACAGGTAACGCTATAGTCACTTTGATGTAAATCTGTCAGTAATGATACTTTGGGGGTTGTGAATATCTTGGCGTGTCTTGTGACAACTATAACCATGTCCTAATTTAATTCTTGCCAAAACCATTATTACTAGCCATGGGACTTCGGTAAGAACCGATCAAACCGACCCGAGGAACCCAAAATTTTCGGTTATCGGGACAGACCGAATTGAGGAGACCAAACCGAATGGATCGGAATCAATTATTTGGGGGGTCGGTTTTCGGGTCGGATCGGTTCGGTAATCGGCCCGATCGGTTTTATGTAGCCCATTAGAATTATTAGGTTTTATGTAGCCCATTAGCAATATTAAGCCCATTCGTAGCAGACCTATATAAGCCTAATCCTAAGACATTAACCCTAATTTCATTTCTCTTCTTCTTCGCCTTTGCCGCATGCGAAACAGAGAGTGGAATCCTAAACCCTAATCTCATCAGTTTTCATCCTTATTCTCTGATCTAAACATCATCTCATCTTCCTACCTTCATCAATTCATCATCTTCTACACTTCTACATCTTCATACCCTCGTGATTCTACTTCCATTTCTCCGAAATTCAACCCGTAACCGAGAAAGTGTTAGAGGTCAGATCTTCGTTCTTCTTGTTAGCTAATAAGCTAATGTCGACTTGCTAATATCTGGATGATTAATTGGGATTCAAAACCCTAATGTTACTCAAATCTTCGATTGTGAGAATGTTAGGGTTTTGGACTCCATTTTTCATCCAGAAATTTAGGGGTTCGGCCTTTGTTATACTTGAAAGTCATTGGTTATAAATTGTATGACTGAACCTCTTTTGTTTATATATTCTGTAGATGCCAGAAGAGGAGAACGTGAACGTCGAGAAAGATACTGAACCTCCTGTTCAACCTCAGACGACAGAAGAAGTTCATAGTGATGTAACTGGGCAGAAACGTCCAAGGCCTGCCTCTGGTGGTGATAAGCCACCCAAACCCCGGAAGAAGTATGCAAAAAGAGCTCCTATTTGGGAACATTTTCTGCAGAGAGAAGATCCTACTAAGAGCTACTGTAAGTACTGTTTAGCAGAGATTGGTTGTGATTCAAAAAAGGTTGGTACTAGTCCAATGATTGGTCACATAAAAGTATGCAAACATTACAAGGATTGGGTAGATAAGGAAAATCAGAAGGTTCTAAGTGGTGATAACAAAGGGAATCTGAAGGTGATTAAGTATGATCCGCATTTGTTTAGGAGATCAGTTAATGAGATGGTAGTAGTCAATGAGTTGCCATTCTCATTTGTAGAATCTGAGGGTTGGAAGCGGTTCTGTTTCAATGTCTTGCCTATGTACAAGACCTTTTGTAGAAAGACATGCAGTCAAGACATAGTTGGGATGTATTTGGAAGAGAAGGAAGCTTTAAAGACTTTGTTTCGTGTTGAGAAACAAAGGGTGTCGCTGACTACAGACATATGGACATGTCCTATTACTTCTTTCAACTACATGGTGATCACAGGTCACTGGGTTAATACAGAGTGGGAATTGCAGAAGAGAATTCTCAGCTTTAAGGTGATCACAGATCATAAAGGAGATACCATAGCAGGTCAGTTGTTGGATTGTTTAGAAGAATGGGGAATTGAGAAGGTTTATACAATTACAGTTGATAATGCAAGGAACAATGACAAGGCTTTGGATGCTTTTAAGGAAGCGTTTAAGCTGATAGGATTACAAGCTTTAGTTAAGGATGGTAAATTCATACATATGCGCTGCTGTGCACACATCCTCAATCTGATTGTTGGAGATGGTTTGAAGAAAGCACAGCGAGAAGTTGTTGCAGTTAGGAATGCAGTTAAGTATGTCAGGTCAAACTTTAGTAGGCTGAAGTCTTTTTCATTGAGGTGTGAGACAGCAAAGTTGTGTAGAGGCAACTTGCCATTAGATGTTGTCACTAGATGGAACTCAACATATCTGATGTTGAACTCAGCTTTGAAGCTGAGGGTTGCTTTTGAGAAGATGGAAGCTGAGGATAAGCTATATTGTGCTTATTTCTTGGAAGAGGAGGAGGAGAAGACCAAGACTAAAAGAATAGGACCACCAACTTCTTCTGATTGGGATAAAGTTTCAAGGTTAGTGAAGTTTCTTAAAGTCTTTTACAAGGGTACTGTCACTTTCTCTGCATCAAAGACAGTGACTTCCACTTTGTGTTACAATGAAATTGTGGACATTGAGAGGAGTCTCATCACTAAGTCTCACAGTCCCGAAGAGGAGACCAGAAAGATGGCTACTGCCATGAGAGATAAGTTTGACAAGTATTGGGATGGATTAGGTAACATGAATCCTCTAGTGATTGTGGCTAGTGTCTTTGATCCTCGCAACAAGATGAGGTTTGCTTCACTCTGCTTTGACCAGCTCTATGGTAAAGATACCATAGAGAATAGAAAACTCCATGCATCTGTTTCAAGTGTCATGAGTTCAATGTATGAGGATTACAGTTTCAAGCTGAGCAAACCTGTAGAAAATGAAGAACCAGATTCTCAGCCACAGCCTGAGAACTTTGTGTTATCTGATGATGAAGATGATTGTGAAGGGATGCTGTCATTATTTGATAAAGTGGTTGGCTTGAAGGGTAATGATGATAGTTGCAATGAGTTAAAAATGTATCTCACAGAACAAACTGAGGCTAGAATTGAAAATAAGTTGGGGTTTCCTTATGATGTTCTCAGTTGGTGGAGACGCAATTGCCCTAAGTTCCCAATCTTGTCAGAATTTGCTAGAGATGTTCTTGCTATTCAAGCCTCCTCTGTAGCTTCAGAGTCTGCATTTAGTACGAGTGGAAGGGTGTTGGATCCTTATAGGAGTTCTTTAACTCCTTACATGGTTGAGGTTTTAATATGCACACAAAAATGGTTAAGGTGTTCCTATAAAAAAGAGGATGCTGTAACAAACTTGGCCCAAATGTTAGAAGAAGTTGATTTTTTTGAGTCACTTGGTAAGTTTAACTATTCTCTTTGATTCAGTTTTTTTATCCTTTCAAGACTGTTGATAAGTATAAGGCTATAACTAATCTCATGTTTCTGTTTTCTTGTCTAGATGCTCGAAATTCAACAATTGCTCTTACATGATTCTTCATAGTATGGCAGGTATGATTCTGGTTATGTTGTAGTCTAAGTAGTTCATTGTTAAGTATTTGATTCTGTTTTTGATTTACAATGTTATGTCTTTGGTATGATTCTATTAGGTAGGTAGGAAGCTGCGGTTTTTTGTCCTTTTGATGTAGAAAAGCATCCTTGGACAGTACTGACTTTGAAGCTGCTGTTTTGACAATTTTTTGGTGCGAATCAACATGCTTTTGTGAATCTGCATATGGTAAGCTAACTACTAAAGCAAACTTGTTATTTGTATGGTTCTGTTATTGTTTTTTGATGTAATGCTAGCTTAAACTTTGATAAAATGCTAGCTTGGCAGCTTCATGGTATGTACTAGTAGCTTAAACTCACAAACACAGCTTTAAGCTACCAGTACAGCTTTATGTATGGTTTTGTAATGGTTCTTCCTTCTTTTGTGTCATTATGTAGTAGTTAAGCTTGTGTTGACTTTGGAAAATGTCATATTCGGTTTAAATTAACCGAATTGGACACTATATTCATTTGTTCTCAGAGGCTAAATTACATCAACTAACCGACCCGATTAAACCGACAACCGACCGAACCCGAACCGAATTACAATTCGGATTAATCCGGTACAAATTTCAAAGAACCGAATCTAAGGCAAACCGAACAACCCGAACCGAATAACCCGATTCCACCGAAGTCCCAGGGCTAATTATTACGATGTGCCAATTTGAGGTTTTATTAACTTAACCAAAACTATTATTACGATGATAATCAAGTGAATCTTATCTAATTAAAACACGTGGTAAGTTCTTTGTTCTTTTTGAGTTTTTACGATATCTTAGGTAAACTTACATTTTTTTAGGTGGGAATGTAAACTTACATTTACTGTATTATTTTAAAAGGAGTGCTAAAAATATTACTATATCTAATGTTTGTGGAACTTATTTGTATAATGCGTTTAAATTGAACAAGAGGAAAATATTGATGGACAATACAATAACAAGAGGACAATATTAAGACTCAGTAGACAATTTCAATATTAAGAGGACAATATTAAGACTCGAACATTAAACATTAAACATTCATCAGGTAACAATTTTCATAATATTCCTAAAAACCTAGGTACAATCGATTAGATTTCTCAAACATGATCAACACAACACAAGTGACGATTAGTAAAAAACACAAGTTATGTTGTATTGCTATATAGTTGTCTCAAAAATTTTATTATTATCGGGCATGAAATGTAATAATTAATCGATGATCTTTTAGTGCAGTGCCACCTAATTAATCGACGTTAATTATTTTAATGTAAACCAATTTAATATTCACTTGTGCTTCACATGTAACCAAGTATAACCAGATATTACCATGTAGTACCAGCATTTAGAGTACATGTTAATTATTAACAAAGTTTGCTCAGGTATTATACCAAGTTGTTAAGAATCAGGTTACGTCATAATACTCTAAACACATGAGTTTCGTTATCCCTGTTGCATACAAATATGAAATATACTTGCTTAATACGATTTTATATATTACTATCAATTTCACAATTTTTTTTTTTTTCAAGTGATGCAAATAAAGATCGATAACACATAAAATAAAGATCATAGTCAAATCGATTTTAATATATAATCCAAAACGATATAAAAATGTAAAAACAATTTGGGCAATGCAATCTGAAGGCTTTTTTTTGTTGCAACATATGAGTCCTCTTCTCAGTACGATTTCATTAGACACATCAATATGATCGTCTTAAATGAATTAATGGTAACTTCAGATGCAGCCGTTAACTTCTTGAAGACAATCTAAGAAATGACAGATGTTGAGTTTCTCCTTCCTGTTGTAGATCGGCTCTTTGGACATGCCATCTCTTTGAGCTGCCATCTCCATAAGAAGGTATAGCTGCTTTATTGGAATCTGAAAAAACATGTAAGAAAATGTTTAGAAGCAATGATCTAATAATCAAGACTCAATGAGATCGAGTACATACATCATCAAGGGCTTCAGAAGCTTCTTCGATATCATCTTCTGAGAACACGTTTAGTTGCTCTAGCACCTGAATCATGCATGGAACATGTTAGAAACTAGGGTTGGGACGTACGACCCGGTATGAGCCAGGCTAGCCTGGTTTCTAAAAGATGAGCCAACACAAAAAGTGAGGGAGCAAAGAAACTAGGTTACCTTCATGGCATCCTCTGTCCTCAATAATGAAACATAGTACGTAACAGAGAAAGTTTTACGCAAACCAACAGATTTTAAGAACGTTACTTCACTTGTTGTACCAAGTACAAGAAGTTTGCTTCCCTAGCAACACCAACAAAAAAATAATTACAAATTAAAGTTAGTGGGATTTTATATAATTTCTACCGTAATGAACTAAATTTTGCAACCATAAGCAATGAATAATAACTACATACACCAGGAGGAGACTGTTTGAGGAAAGTCAATAATGTTTGAAGGATTTCGTTTGAAAATCGCGGTCCAATTTCAGTGTACTCCAACAGCCTACAATGTTATAGATATTCAACTGATGAGCTCCCATAAAAAATCAATAATCGCAAAGTGTGTGAAAATAAGAACTTTGAAACAAATAGTATGATTGACCTTTCAATATCGTCAAGGATAACTATGCTCATTGGTGATTTGTATGCATCTTCAAAGACCTATTCTCATTTCAGTGTTAATTAGTAGATAAATGAATTAAAAGAGCACAAAGTTAAAAGAAATTAGAAAGCTTTTAAAAAGCTAGGGACCTTGGTAATGTGTGCGCATTTTTTGCTCTCATGAAGGCCATTCATAGCCTCTGCAGAGACCTTGTCAATGTAGTGAAACAAAATATCAAAAGACATAAAAAGATGCGAATTTAGTAAAGTTCAAAATTCCTAACTTGGCCCACTTACTATTTTGACATATGGGAAGTCACTGTCGATGCCAATGGTCGCGGCTAACGCAGTTTTTCCACTGCCCAAGAAGCTTAAAAATCAGTAAACGCTAGAAACAAAACGCTAAAACTTCGATAACCAACGCAAACGCTAATTAAAAGTTTACTTTTAAAAAGTATATATGTTTAAAATAAATAAACTTTTTCGCATATAAACGTAAACGCGTTTGAAATAATTTACCTTCCACTAGACCCATGAAGAAGGCAAGTGAGTGGAGGACTTCTTTCGTTGACTTTAACTTGCTCAACAAGAAACATGACTCTTTCGTAGATGTACTTTTGCCGATAACCACAATCCACAAATCCCTTAGGTCTATATATATACATGTTTGTAAAATAGAGGAAACAATCAGCACTATACACATGCATATATAAAAATTCACAGATAATGCAATATATATGAACACATTTTCTGAGCAAAAAAAATATGAACACATTTAAGTTGACTAAACCTAGAGCAATGGAGTTTATATTACCTGCAGAGTTCAAGGTCTTTTGAAGAGGCTCCAAATGCAGGTTTAACTTCGAGTAGGGCTTGAAGAAAATCATCCATAGTAATTTTAATATTTTCTTCATCCACTGGCTTTGTTAGATCTTCCATGCTCAGTTGTCTATTGAAAGCATATGATGTTGCACTTTTTACTACACCTTCAAGCTCAGCACCACTGTAATTCTTTGTCCTAGCAGCTTTAAAATTAGATAAATCATGTCAATTAAGTGTCATATATATTTTAACATCAATACAAATGCAAATTAAAAGGCATACCAAGTTCTTGGAGATTGACATCAGGAGAAAGAAAAGAATTATCCTTCATTTTCTTTGTATGAATCTGAAGAATTTGTAAACGTCCAACTTCATCGGGAAGACTAATTTCAATATGAACCTCTAATCTTCCAGGCCTGTAGGTACAATTCAAAAAAAAAATATAAGCCAAACTAGGATATATATATATATATGTAAAACTACTTTAGACATAGTTGGAAGATAAAATGAAATGACATAATACTAATCAGCACAAGGATGCAGAGACCTTAAAAGAGCTTCATCAAGCATATCTTTTCTATTTGTCATTCCAATTAGTAAAACATTGTTCAAAGCCTCAACACCATCTATCTGAATAACAGACACAGAATGTTAGCCATATTTGAAAAACATTTGAAAAAGCCAAAAAAAGACAGAAAAAAAATAGCTTATTTGATGATGGTTGACCTTTGTCAAGAGCTGGTTTACAATACCATCATGGACACCTGTCCCATCCCTGGTTGACCCTCTTGACTGAAAGTTATCCAAGCATACACTTAGCATCAGGTAACTAACTAACTTTACTAAAAAAAAACAGAGTATTTTTAGTATTTTTGATATGAAGCCATGTACCTTACAAATAGCATCAATTTCATCGAAAATAATGATATGTAGCTCACTAGCATCACCTGAAAAGTTAAATTAAGAATGCCAAAATATTAGGACAACATAAAATAAAGCACAAATCAGGGTAAAAAGATTTTATCATTCCGCACCAAGTGTTTTCTGGTCATTTTCAGCATCAGCAAACAGATCTCTTACATTCTTTTCTGTCTCGCCGACGAACTTGCTTAGCACTTCAGGACCATTAACGATCTATTATGTCAAGAGAAGAAAAACTAAAGGCATTACATATTAACACAATCCATAGATTTCATACATTTAAGGAAAAAATGAGTGACATCTTAGATGACCAACTAATTAGAAGACAGAATGAAATTAATTAGGGGGTATAGAGGCGTTATTAACTAAACCTTTGGCTCCTTTCCATTAAGCATTTTGCCAATTTGGCGTGCCATCAAGGTCTTGCCAGTACCGGGAGGTCCAAACAGAAGCATCCCTTTAACGTGCTTTGCCCCAATTCTGCAAGATCAAAAGAATAAACTTACAAGGAAATAAAGAATACATAGAAAAGCAAGAAATGGCATTTTGAAACAGTTGAGGTCTGAACCAGAACCTGTTCACGACATCGCGAGGAAGTATACGAGAAGTAAAAGCTCTTCGAAATATAGCAACAAACTCTGCACCTAAACCACCTATACCTAGGGATTGAAGGTTAAACTCCTTTTCTTTAAATATCTTGCTTGTAACAGATTCTCGTTGGTTGATAATCTGTATATACAAAGTTACAAAACTCAACTTTAAAACAATGAAATCGGAATTAGCAAGTAACATCAGAACATACATTTTTTATTTTGTATATGCTATCAGATTGTCAGTTGATTGGTATTAACATAACTAACAAACTAAATAACACAGAATACTATAAGATAATTAATCAAAACCAAACCTTTATGCCACTTGCATTTGATGCTTCAAACACAAAATATGTATCCTTACAAATCATCCCTCTTTCGATACAATTAGTTTGGTTCTCATCATCAGCCACTATAACCGCTCGATTGACCGTAAAAATGTAGTTAGTTCCATGATACTCAAATGTAACTCTTTGACCTACTGTCAAGACCTGCATAGATATATACGCATAAATTGTGTCATCGCATGGTCTAGAAATAATAAAGCACACAAAATAATAAGTTGCAAAACATTCATCAAATACAACTCATTGAGAACCAATCAGTGCATGATGGCAAAGACAAGAATCTTCAACTATGATCCACAACTATCACACTAATAATCCAAGAATCTACCTGGTTAGTGAATTTCTTCTTCAGTTGAGTTGAGAGGAGAGTAGCATCAATCTGTTCATTTTTAGTCCCTTTTTTGACAAATTCTAAGTCAACTGTCAGAACAGTCAAGTCAAAGCTTTCAGGAGGAATAAATCTGCAAGAAGAAATCAGTCTTCAGACCGAGCAAAGAAACATAAAAAACACGAGGTAATTAACAAACAAGCATTTTGTTGGTGTTTTGAAGAACAAAACGAACTCTGTTCTAGTAAAGTATGAAGAACAGAATGAAAAAACAGAGTATGTAAGGAAACTTGATCTTTTATTGATAAGAGAAACAATGTGTTACACACACGATTCAATACAATACAATGAATGAAACAGAGACTCGATCTCTACTTATACAACACGAACCGACGTGATTGTACATGTATTAATCGAATAGACACAACCGTACAAACGTGACTCTTACATAAATAACTAACTTATACAAATATGACTTTAGTTTATACGAACTGATGAGGATTTGATTATAGTTCAACACTCCCCCTTAATCAAATCTCGGCTTCACTCCAAGCTTCTTCCTTAGATCTTCAAACCTTGTTCCACTTAGAGCCTTAGTGAAGATGTCCGCGAGTTGATCTTCTCCTTTGCAATACTCTAGTTGAATGAGCCCTTTTTGTTCAGCTTCTCTTACATAGTGATACTTGATCTCTATGTGCTTTGTTCTTCTATGCTGCACCGGATTCTTTCCAATTGCTATTGCCGACTTGTTGTCACACAAGATGGGAACTCCCCCTTCAGTCTTGAGACCAAACTCCTTCAAGAGCCTTTGTAACCAAACAGCTTGGTTTGCTGCACCACATACGGCGATGTACTCTGCTTCCGCCGTTGATAAGGCCACGGTTTGTTGCTTGTTTGACTGCCAACAAAACATACCCGATCCAAGAGTAAAGACATAACCTGATGTGCTTTTCATGTCCTTTGTAGAACCGCCCCAATCGCTGTCCGAGTAGCCTATCAGTCTTGGTGTCTCCACACTTGTAAAACTCATTCCAAAGTTTAACGTTCCTTTGACATATCGCAACACCCTTTTTGCTTCTTGGTAATGCTTCACTAGTGGTGATGACATGAACCTTGATAGATAAGAGCTTGCATACATCACGTCAGGTCTTGATGCACATAGGTACAAAAGTCCTCCAACAATGCTCCTATACTTAGTTTGATCACCATATTCTTTGTCATCATTCATCTTCTTTCCCGGTGGTACTAGTGGTGAGTTTACGCTCTTGCTTTCTCCCATTCCAAACTTGTCAATAAGTTTGTTTGCATATTTTTCTTGTGAAAGAAATATGCCTTGATCACCTTGAATTATTTCCATACCAAGAAAATAATTTAATAACCCGAGATCCGTCATCTCGAATTCTTTCTTCATGTTCTCCTTGAACGTGTTGATGAGGTGAATGTTGCTCCCTGTGATGATGATATCATCGACGTATAAGCTAACAATCAACACGTCTTCTCCTTGCTTCACGATGTATAAGGCCGCATCATTCATACTTCTCTCAAAACCGTTTTGAATGAAGTAAGAATCTATCCTTCCATACCAAGCCCTTGGCGCTTGCTTTAAACCATATAAAGCCTTGTATAGCCTTAACACCTTTTCTTCTTTGCCTTCAATCACAAACCCAGGTGGTTGTGTGACATAAACTTCTTCTTTTAGTTCTCCATTTAGAAAGGCTGATTTGACATCCATTTGATACAATCTCCATTTCATTTGAGCCGCATACGCAAGGATGGCTCTTATTGTATCATGTCTTGAAACCGGGGCAAACGTTTCAAGGTAATCAACTCCATATTCTTGAGAAAACCCTCTTGCTACTAGTCTTGCCTTGTGTTTGATCGGATTACCATTTGCATCCGTTTTGATCTTGTAGATCCACTTCACACTTATAACACGTTTGTTCTCCGGCTTGTCGACTAGTTTCCATGTCTTGTTTTTCTCAATCATGTTGATCTCTTCTTTCATGGCCTCTCTCCATTCTTTCTCAATACATGCTTCGTTGTAAGTTTGTGGTTCCTCATGCACTAGAAGACATTCTTCTACGACTTCAGCCGCTTCCTCAATGTCCACCCTTGGTGCTATTCTCATGATCTCTTGCATGGATTTGAGTTTCCTTGGAGCTTCGGATCTCTCTCCTTGTGTACTAACATGTATAGATCCAAATTTGGCCGTTAACATCTCCATATCTTCTTCGGATGTCTCCCTTTCATCACTTATATCCTCATAATGATGATCTTCTTGGACCAAAACGGAACTAGTGGTGTTTCCGTCTTGATTTTGTGAGGTTTGTGGATCATTGATGGGAAGAACAAAGATCTTCTTTACTTCCTCTTGCTTGTTCCAATCCCACTTCTTGTTTTCATCAAACTCAACATCTCTTGATACTTCAACCTTCTCATTCTCCAAGATAAACACTCTATAGCCTTTTGACTGATTGCTATAGCCAATGAGGATTCCACGCTTTGCCTTAGCTTCTAGCTTTCTTCTCTTTTGATCCGCTATATGCACATAGCATATGCTCCCAAATATCCTCAAGTGTGACACATTTGGTTTGTGTCCACACCACTTCTCTATAGGCGTCATATCATCTTCAATAGCCTTTGATGGAAGGCGGTTTTGAATGTAAGCCGAGGTATACACCGCTTCTGCCCATAACTTAAACGGTAAACCTTGTTCAACAATCATTGATCTTGCCATCTCCATCAAGGATCTATTCTTCCTTTCTGCTACACCATTTTGTTGTGGTGAGTAAGGCAAAGTAACTTGCCTATTGATCCCTTCTTCTTCACAAAACTTGTTGAATTCTTGTGAAGTGAATTCACCACCACCGTCTGATCTTAACGTCTTGATAACGCAACCGGATTGCTTTTCTATCATGGCCTTGAACTTCTTGAACGTTAAGAATGTTTCTGATTTTTGTTTTAGGAAGTATACCCAACACATGTGAGTATAATCATCCAAAAACAACAGAAAGTAACGGCTTCCATCAAGTGATTGGTGTTGCATAGGTCCACATACATCCGTATGCACAATCTCAAGCTTCTCTTCTGTTTTTGTTTGAGATTCTTTTGGAAAGCTTTTTCTTGATTGCTTTCCAAGATTACACGCCTCACATACTTCTTTGTTGACTTTAAACTTTGGTAACCCCTTTACCAAGTCTTTGTCTTGCATTTGCTGCAAACGTTTGTTGCCTACATGACCAAGCCTTTTGTGCCATGTTTCCACTTTCTCTTGCTCACTTGCATTCATAGCTTCTTCTTGAACCGTTTTCATCTTGATTCTGAAACTTTTGTGAGTCATTGGGATCTCCATTATCCTCTTGCCTTTTGCATCAAGTATGATGCATCTCTTGTTTTCAAAACTCACTCGATAACCGCTTGAAATGATTTGAGGAACACTCAACAGATTTTTCTCCAAGCCGGGCACCAAGAACACGTTTCGAATGACCTTCTTGCCATTGTTTGTCATGATGGTAATATCTCCTTTACCGGCAGTCATGACTATTTCTCCATTACCGACTTTGATCGGAACTTTGACATTCTTGTCAATTTTAGAGAAGTATCCCTCCTCCTTAGTCATATGGTTAGTGCATCCACTGTCTACTAGCCAAACATCTTCTTTTGTTGTTGCTTCTTTGACTTCACTTGCACTAAACAACATGTGATCTTCATCACTTGAGTCTTCTTCTTCGAGACTCACATGTGCCCTCTCTTTCTTCTTTGAGCGACACTTGTTTGAGTAGTGGCCGATCCTACCACAATTGTAACACTTAATGTTACTCTTCTTATTTTTGCCTTGATCGTTCTCCTTCGGTTTCCTCCAACACTCTTCGTTGGTGTGGCTGCTTCTTTTGCAAAACTCACACCACCTCTTGCCTTGATTCTCACGGCTTCTAGTGTTGTCTTGTTTGGAACCGGTTTCTCTTGCTTTTGTGTGAGCATTGAATGCTCCCTCATTTGTGCTTTCATCTCTTGCAGATAGCCTTGCTTCATGTGCTTTCAAAATACCGATTAGCTCTGTCATTGTTAATGAATCCAAGTCGCGAGTTTGTTCCAAAACGCTGACAATGCTATCGAACTTGGCTGGGAGAGAAATGAGTATCTTCTGAACAACTTGAGAATTTGTTTTCTTTTCTCCATGATAAGTTAATTGATTTTCCAAGACAATTAACTTATCGGTGAATGATTTGATGTTTTCTCCATCATACATCTTCAGATTCTCGTACTCTCTACGCAACGCTTGAAGTTTGATCAACCGTACTTGCGAGGATCCTTCATATTCAGTTTTCAATGCCTCCCATGCCTCTTTAGAAGTTCCTGCTGCTGCAATTCGTGAGAAGATTTGATCAGTTACGGCGGTTTGCAAGATCTGCAACGCCATCGTATCATTGACCACTGCCTCTTCTCTTTTTGCTTTTGCCGCCGATGTCTCAGGAGTTTCTTCTCCTTGTGCTGGTTCGGCTGGCACTCCTTCTTCAACCACAGACCATAGTTTTCTGGTCTTGAGAATGGTTGTCATCTTAATGCTCCAGAAGTCGTACTTCTCCCCATCGAATATAGGGATCACTTGATGTGAAGAGCCTTGCATCGTTTCGGCTTATTTTGCGAAACGTATACGAAATCAGGACAACATAAAATAAAGCACAAATCAGGGTAAAAAGATTTTATCATTCCGCACCAAGTGTTTTCTGGTCATTTTCAGCATCAGCAAACAGATCTCTTACATTCTTTTCTGTCTCGCCGACGAACTTGCTTAGCACTTCAGGACCATTAACGATCTATTATGTCAAGAGAAGAAAAACTAAAGGCATTACATATTAACACAATCCATAGATTTCATACATTTAAGGAAAAAATGAGTGACATCTTAGATGACCAACTAATTAGAAGACAGAATGAAATTAATTAGGGGGTATAGAGGCGTTATTAACTAAACCTTTGGCTCCTTTCCATTAAGCATTTTGCCAATTTGGCGTGCCATCAAGGTCTTGCCAGTACCGGGAGGTCCAAACAGAAGCATCCCTTTAACGTGCTTTGCCCCAATTCTGCAAGATCAAAAGAATAAACTTACAAGGAAATAAAGAATACATAGAAAAGCAAGAAATGGCATTTTGAAACAGTTGAGGTCTGAACCAGAACCTGTTCACGACATCGCGAGGAAGTATACGAGAAGTAAAAGCTCTTCGAAATATAGCAACAAACTCTGCACCTAAACCACCTATACCTAGGGATTGAAGGTTAAACTCCTTTTCTTTAAATATCTTGCTTGTAACAGATTCTCGTTGGTTGATAATCTGTATATACAAAGTTACAAAACTCAACTTTAAAACAATGAAATCGGAATTAGCAAGTAACATCAGAACATACATTTTTTATTTTGTATATGCTATCAGATTGTCAGTTGATTGGTATTAACATAACTAACAAACTAAATAACACAGAATACTATAAGATAATTAATCAAAACCAAACCTTTATGCCACTTGCATTTGATGCTTCAAACACAAAATATGTATCCTTACAAATCATCCCTCTTTCGATACAATTAGTTTGGTTCTCATCATCAGCCACTATAACCGCTCGATTGACCGTAAAAATGTAGTTAGTTCCATGATACTCAAATGTAACTCTTTGACCTACTGTCAAGACCTGCATAGATATATACGCATAAATTGTGTCATCGCATGGTCTAGAAATAATAAAGCACACAAAATAATAAGTTGCAAAACATTCATCAAATACAACTCATTGAGAACCAATCAGTGCATGATGGCAAAGACAAGAATCTTCAACTATGATCCACAACTATCACACTAATAATCCAAGAATCTACCTGGTTAGTGAATTTCTTCTTCAGTTGAGTTGAGAGGAGAGTAGCATCAATCTGTTCATTTTTAGTCCCTTTTTTGACAAATTCTAAGTCAACTGTCAGAACAGTCAAGTCAAAGCTTTCAGGAGGAATAAATCTGCAAGAAGAAATCAGTCTTCAGACCGAGCAAAGAAACATAAAAAACACGAGGTAATTAACAAACAAGCATTTTGTTGGTGTTTTGAAGAACAAAACGAACTCTGTTCTAGTAAAGTATGAAGAACAGAATGAAAAAACAGAGTATGTAAGGAAACTTGATCTTTTATTGATAAGAGAAACAATGTGTTACACACACGATTCAATACAATACAATGAATGAAACAGAGACTCGATCTCTACTTATACAACACGAACCGACGTGATTGTACATGTATTAATCGAATAGACACAACCGTACAAACGTGACTCTTACATAAATAACTAACTTATACAAATATGACTTTAGTTTATACGAACTGATGAGGATTTGATTATAGTTCAACACATTTGTGGCATTTTACCTTGTTACAGAAACAATGTCACCAGCAGAAACTCTAGCATGTCGTCGTTGAATCGAATTCAGAGCAATACTTCCATCAGAAATACTCTCATGTCCAGTATATACCAGTTAAGATTTACATATAAATAAAAACTAAGATTCCATGTGTTTAACACAATAATGTGAAGAATCGAATTATAAGGTAATCAGTATTAAAAAAAAATTGTCAAAAAGATCTAAAGGATATGAGATTGATAATACAAAGACTTCTCCGACGTTAGCTAGGAAGAGATCGGGCGTTCCGGGAACAGCGAAGCAACGGAGATCAGACGGAGAACAATATGCGAGATTTGTGAAAGCTAAATCTGACGCCGGCGTGGTGGTCACCGTCATCGTCATGACGCAGGATTCGGTAGGATCGGCCATGATTTTTTTTTTTTTTGGTTTCCTTCGTTAAGAAGAAATTGAAACTTGAAGGGTTCCGTTACAAAAAGTTTTGGTTGATCTGTGAGAGTAACCTAGGACTGTGTTTTATGCTAAGATATTTTTTCCCGACAGTTGAATAAAAGGAAACAAGTCAGCCGACCAATAATATTCCGACACGTAGTCAGATTTTGACAAGTAAAATCCATAAATTACCATAGAAATTAAAAAATAGCTTTATTAATTAGTTTTAGAGCGGACAAGAATTTTTGTGCTGCGACTCTTTGTCATTCTATGTTATTGGAAATTAATGTGCCGTTCTAACTTTTTTTCTATATTAACAAACTTTTTTAATGGAATTTATAAATGTTGATAAAAAAGTGAGATACAGTAAAACCTCTATAAATTAATAATGTTGGGACCATGAAATTTTATTAATTTAGAGAGGTATTAATTTATCGATAAATTAATAATTATTAATTTATAGAGAGATTTTACTAATTTGGTAATTTCTTCAAAAATTTATATCTAAAAATAAATTTTTTTCTTTATAAGCAATATCTTTTTAAAACCAATTACAAGTAGAGAAACAATTATTAAGTTTAAAAAACAACACAAATTTTTTTCGAATAATAGAGTCATATTTCGTTAAATATTTTACATATAATATTTTAAATATATATCATAGTAATTCATATATTACATATATAAATTTATATCATATATATATTAAGTTAAATATGCATATATATATATATATATTAAGTTAAATATACATACATATATATATTGATGAGTTTATACAATTATTAATTTATGATATAGATGGGACTATATGTTTACATGAGATTTTCAAAAAAATTATTATCTTATTAATTTATCGATTTATATCATATTTTACACTGGTCCCAACTCGGGACCGGAAGAATTTATTAATTTAGAGAGGTTATTAATTTATAGAGTATTAATTTATAGAGGTTTTACTGTACTCTTCCATTTTTGTAAAGTCATTATAGTAAGGAAAATATTATATTAACCAAAAAATATACAAAACATATCTTATTAGAAAACAGGATATGTTTTAACTTTAAAAGGTAGCACATGTCTAATTATAATTAATCGCAAATCAATCAATTTATAGTAGTAATAATAATAATTCAAAAAGCCCAAAAGGAAAATGAAAAATATATTTACAAATCCAAAAAGAATTTTTAAGTTAAAGAAACTTAAATTTACATTACAATACAAAAAAATATTTTTATGAATTTTCATCATATATAAAAAAAAACACCACAAAACTACACTAATTGGAAAACATATGTTTTAACCTCTTTTCCTGAGAAGTTTGTCTAAGGGTTTAGTTCGACTGGTCAAATGGGGATGTTGGAGTTAGAGTTAAGATTTAAGAACATGAACTTGAGCTCTTTGTGATGTTCTATTTCATTAATATGCCTTAGGGACCAAAAAAATCATAAGGACATATCCACGGGACGAGTCCCACTAATATTCTCTCCATTACAAACTGTCAAGAAACTGGATTATAGACCAATTTTGCTATAGTAGTTGGCTAGCTTAAATCGATGTAAATTTCTAAACTCACTTATCAACCTTGTCATTTTTTCCATCACTACTCAAAATCGTATCATACATGGTTCAATTACAGAATTAGTGTGTACTACATTTGGTTGAAAGAGCTATTCCTAAATAAATTTTATACAATAAATTCACATTTATTATATATAGCTAAATAAACATAATTCAAATTTAAAATTCACATTTATTTATCTAAAAACTTCACCATTAATTAAATAATTCATAAACGAAAAAAATCAAACAAAGAATAAGCAATACATCATAATATAAATAATTAAACACTAGAAATGGGTTCACTCTTTGTTTGTGTTGGGCATTTGCAGAATCTAACACATACAGCTACTAACATGATGATGGGGTTCATATATAATGTTTTTCTTTGTGTACGCATATTATACTTATATATATACTGCATGGACTGTCAACACAAAAGTTTACATTTTTGTAAATTAATCGATGGAATTTGTAATGTTTACATTTTGTTAACTAGGAAGGTTGACAAAAAAAAAAAAAAAAAAACTAGGAAAAACTGGAAATTTTACATTTAGTCATTAAGGAGTATTAATTAGGTTAAAAAATAGAAATCTTACATTTTACGGATACTATTTTGATTCGTCATGCATGTAGTTTTAGTGATTTAAACCTACTAAAATATTGATATCTAGTGTAACGATTTAAACCTAGTTAAGATAATATAAATTAAAACAATGTGAAATCAAATGGTTGACTGATTATATGTACAGTAAAACCTCTACAAATTAATACTCTACTAGATCCTGACCCGCACATACGTGCGGGATTTCATATTTTAAGAAATGTGTTGTAATAAATTTTTATTAAATATATGATTATTTTGTTGTTTTAGAGATATATATTGTATTGAATAAATTATAATGTACACAGAAAAGTATAAAATGTTATTTATGTTTGCTTATGACACAATAGCAACCATAAGTCATTTTTTGGAGTTTGAAACTAAAGAGTAGATTAGAAAAAAATCTTAGATTGAAATATAATATAAGTTAGATTGATGTAAAAAAAATATTATATAGTTACTCATATCAGTTGGTTGAAATATTTGAAATAATAATGATTTTAATAGTATTTTAAAATTCGTAACAATCAAACGGTCGGACCAAGATCAAACTGAATCGAATTAATGGTCAGGTAGATTTTTATTAAACTTGTGAACATTAAACTTGTAAACTATCAAACCGTATATAAAACCGTTAAAATGATTAAATACGTTTGCAAGAAATAGAAATATTTAGAGATAGGCGTAATTCCCATTCAATTTTATCATGTTCCATTATATCTTATCCGTTCTCCAATTTATGTCTCATAAGAGAACGCATTTCTAATATAAGACAAATTTTGTATTCCCGATTAGAAACAGGACGTGACGGAAACAAAAATTCTCGATATCCTGTTTGGGACAAACACAAATATAATTCATAGTATATTTTTATATGATATGATATAATAAAAAGTTAGATTGATGTAAAACAAAATTATTTATATAGTTATAGTATCTATAACCAAAACGCATATTAATTGGTTGAAATATTTGAAATAAAAATGATTTTAGTAGTATTTTAAAATTCTTAACAATCAAACTGTCGGACCGAGATCAAAATGAATCGAGTTAATGGTCAGATAGATTTTTATTAAACTTGTGAATATTAAACTTGTAAACTATCAAACCGTAGATAAAACCGTTAAAATGATTAAATACGTTTGCGAGAAATAGAAATATTTAGAGATAAGCGTAACTCCCATTCAATTTTATCATGTTCCATTATATCTTACCCGTTCTTCAATTTATATCTCATAAGAGAATGCATTTCTAATATAAGACAAATTTTGTATTCCCGATTAGAAACAGGACGTGACAGAAACAAAAATTCTCGATATCTTGTTTGGGACAAACACAAATATAATTCATAGTATATTTTTATATGATGATATAATAAAAATATTACAAAATTAATTGACTTTTTTATTCTTATTGTTTTATATTTTGTTCATAAATATTAAATTACATTTGTTTGTTTTTTAAATTTTAACTATTATAGAACATACTATAATAACATTTATTATTTTGAACATTTTTATGCTATATAAATTGAAAACACATGTTACATATTTGATTGCAAACGTTAATTTGTTTGAATTGTAACTTGTTCTGATCTAAAATCTATGTTTTTACCCCGTCCTGTCTCCTTCCATGTCATTCATGTTTCGTATTTCCTATTCTCGTTATATTAAATTAAATATCGTTTTCCGAGTTCATTTTTGCTTTTCTTTAAACACCATACAATATACTGTTGTAAGTTTTGGGGATTAACATATGTTTCTGTTAAAATTTATAAACATACCGTAAATTAAAACATGAAAACAAATCTTAACATGAATAAATTTAGAGAATCATTTTGAATTAACTGTAAAAAACTGTGTAAATTAAAAAGTAGCTTGTAATTAGTTAAATTAGTCATCTTGATTTGAATTCAATAGTTCCTTAAATTTAATATTTCTCATTTTGAAATATTTGCATTTAAAATTAAAACATTTGTATTTAAATTTATTTTAATGTTATTTGAAAAAGAAAATAATCAATTCTAGAAGAATGTGTATTCCAAAATCTTGTAACAATTTGATACAAATTAAAATAATTTCTTTGATTTGAAATTGAATAATTTATTTGGAGATATAGTAACTATTATTTATGTTTTAAAAATATATTAAAAATTTAGCTTAGTTATATATATATTTAAAATAATGAAAATTACCCATTTAAAAAAAAATATATTATAAAATTTTATATCATTCAAACTCTAATTAAATGTTAAATATTTTAATCTATCTTGGAAATATTTTCAAGATATTTACAAATTTAGAGTCCAAAAAATTAGTTTTTGAATAAGTTGTATTTTAAAGGATGGAAGTATTTCGTTTAGATTATATACGAAAAATATAATAAATGTTTTTTCATATTTGGAAAATCAAAATTGAAAAATATTTTTTCCATGTGTACCAATCAGAATTAATTAGCATAGTATTGTTAAGGAAATTTTTAAAAATCTAAACGAAATGATAATTTGCTATTAGATTAGATTACCATTTTTGAAAATATCTAATAATATCTTACGAAAATAATTTAGTTTACATATATGCAATTTCGAATTAAATATACACAATTACCCGTTTCGGTTTATTAATTTTCCTTCTTCAAATTTAAAAATATCAATGGCATTCTTCAAATTTAAAAATATTTTGATTTATATTGAAAATAAATATATTGATGCTAAATATTCAGTTATTATTTAATATTTAATGTTGTTTTTTTTTTTTTTGTAGACAAATCATAACAAAAATATTGACGAAACAAATCTCGGAATATATTGGATCATTTAATCTCGTTATTTCTTTTTGCAAAAAATTAATGAAGGATCCCAATCAAATATATTTATTTAATTGTAGTAGTTGTTTATTTACTAAATTACCCATGTAAAAATTCATTTAGTTAGTTTTAAACTACCCTCACAATGTTGTAGTTCACAAAATGCTTCCCAATTAATAGTATAGATAAACTAATAACCTCTCTAAATTAATAAATTCTTCCGGTCCCGAGTTGGGACTAGTGTAAAATATGACATAAATCGATAAATTAATAAGATAATAATTTTTTTAAAAATCTCATGTAAACATATGGTCCCATCTATATTATAAATTAATAATTGTATAAACTTATCAATATATATAACTTAATATATATATATATATGATATAAATTTATAAATGTCATATATGAAATACTATGATATATATTTAAAATATTATATGTAAATTTTTAATGAAATATGACTTTTTTTTTTGTCAACAACTTTTAATTAAAAACTTAAAAAACCATTCCTGAGGAAAGTTTGTGTTGTTTTTTAAACTTAATAATTGTTTTTCTACCTGCAATTGATTTTTAAAAGATATTGATTATAAAGAAAAAATTTATTTTTGTATAGAAATTATAAAATTAGTAAAATCTCTCTATAAATTAATAATTATTAATTTATCGATAAATTAATACCTCTCTAAATTAATAAAATTTCATGGTCCCAACATTATTAATTTTTAGAGGTTTTACTGTATATGTAATAATGAAAGCTTTGCCTACCAACTTAAGCATAAAGATTTAGAGTTGTTTGAGAAATATATCAAACTTTACCCAAATCATATATATAAAAGTTGCCAACTCTCTCCATATGAGTGCCACATCATCACACAAAAATATGACATGTATCATTTAACATTATTTAAATTAAAAAAATCATCAAAATTAATTGAGGGAAAATCAAAAGTCTTCTATTGTGTTAAATCCTCCATTAATCCTATTTCTAAATGATTTTTCAAAACAAAAATAAAATTATAAATTATTTTAATAAATCAAACAAATCCATTTATCTTATATGGCTATATGCAATAGCATAAAATCTAAAAGTGTTATTTAAATAATTATTTAATTTTTGCTTTTTTTTATCTTTCTTTCATACGAAAACTCTTGAGATCGAAATATCCTATATTCTTGTTGTGTGTATTCATGATAGTGAACGAATATTAGAATCTTAGATATAAAAAAATCAAATTATACATGAAAATGTATAAATTAATATTTAGAGTCAAAAACGAATCTAACCATAAAAATTGTAAGTACATAAGATGAGTCTAATTTTATTAACTATACAATAACAAAAAATAAATAAACATAAATTAGCGACAAAAACAATTAACATATTTATCTTAACAATTTTCAAAACAAACTCACGCGTAGCGTGGGAATTCATCTAGTTAAATTGAAATTTTCCAGACGTATATATTGAAATGAAACCTACAGCCTAAGAGGATATAAGGGATTTTGCTGGAAGAATATATTTTGAAATTAAATTGGTAATTTACGATGGACTATATTTTAATTTTCTAAATCTGGAAAATAGATAAACACACTATCTTGAAACTTTTATTTTATTGATTGTAAAAATGCAACTTTAATTTGTTATGTTGATGTTTCACAAAGTGCTCATCATATGCATAAGGTTACAATTTGGAAGTTGTCATGTCGTTTTTTCTTTTCCTCTAAGCATCTCCTACCCCAAGAAAATCAATATACTTCAGGGGGACATTAGTCTTAAAATAACTAGCTTCCATTGTATCTTTTCCTTCTGATGGTAATGATGATGATGGTTTGAGGTTATTGGTTTCCTCTTTTGTTTGCTTCTTCAACGTTTTTCTCATTAGTTGGTGCCAATGATTTTTCACGGCATTGGCAGTTCTTCTATGGAGAAGCTTAGCAATCTTAGACCACTTGTTCCCCAATTCTCTTTGAGCTGAAAGTATCTTTGCCTCTTCTTCATCATTGAAAGCTGTCTTGTTGATCCTTGGATCAAGCTGATTAATCCATCTGAATCTGCAACTCTTACCTTCCAATACACAATAAGAAGAATATGATTTAACTTTCGAATAAAACAAAGAGTGAGTACCAAAAATGAAAGCACATTTTTTACCTGTTTTTACTTGCATTTTCTCTGCAATATGGTTCCATCTTCTAGGACCATAAGTAGCCACAAGCCTTGTAAGTTTCAAATCCTCTGAAGGTGTCCAATACTTCTTCTTGTACCTCTCATGATGCATACCTCTCACTAATGCATTGTTTTCTCCAAAATCATTAGATGAGGGTCTCTGCAGTGCAAAGTCAAAATGGTATTTTGGGACACATGAGTCTAACAATGTGAGATATTCGGATGATAACTCTATTCATATATAGTATAAAAATGCTGATTTCTCTTAGGAGAGAAAAGAATATAAGAGGGATTGGAAAGAGAAAAAGAATACTAGGGTATTTAAAAATGAATATGATAAAAATGTTCCAAAATGTTTATAATAAATAAGTTGAAAAATATTATATGAATATTTTAGTATTATTTTATTCATATTTTTTAATATAATGTTATTATTTGTAGCTATATTTCCATGGACCCGTACATAATCCTGATATCACGATTAAAGGCATCTATAGATGAGTAATAATTTCTTGGATCTGAATCAAAATATCCTAAAACTTTCAGGTTTCCAATCTGCTTATGCCCCAAGTTATAGAGTTAAAATGCAATATAAAATATTAAGTGTATCAGGAAGGTAAACTTTATTTTAAAATATTATAATGTTTTTATAAGGACTATGATAAATATGTTCTAAACTATATGTATTAAAATTCTTTTGAAAATAAGAATATTTTTGTGATTTAATGTTATTATTTTTAGCTATTTTCATAGATCCATACATGATCTATATGTACTTGTGAGTATATGAGAGATCAATATATGAATAATGTTTTTTTTAAAACAAAACATCAAAAAAGAGTATATGTAATATAAATTAATAAATATAACTATTATCTATTTTGTAATATTTATTATTCTGCTAATAGAAATTGTAGAAGAAGAAAAACATTGATGATTAAGTATTTAATAACATGATTACCGGTCAAATTATTAGAAAGATATAATGCATTAATTTATACCTTGAATGCTTGCAAAGTAGACTCCATTGGAGCCACACTTGAATCCCGGTATGATCAAGTTAACTAAAAATGCGGCGCCGCCAAACTGTGAACTAACAGATGAAAAACGACTAACATATATATAGTATTTCGTGTTCTTAGTTCTCTACCTTATGGAGGAAATGTTTTTATTTAGTCATCTACCATATACTAGTGATAAATGCTTTAATAGTTTTGACTACATTGTTAGGTATGTATATTAACTCTCTAAAATAATATTTAAGTGCATGATGAACTTTCAACATTATTTTGGACTCATTTTTTGGTAGTTTTGTAAAGACGGGTTGTTGAAAATTGAACTGAAAAAAGATTTGTTTGACTATAGTTTCAGTTTTAGTTATATTATTTAGTTCTAAGTTGTTTTCAGGTTTGGAAGAAAATTATACAGTTTATTATAAGACTAACAATTAAAAATAATGTTCTTACTATGCTTTAGATCATAAAAATGGTAGATTTAATTAAAATTATATCTATATATTACAAGTCTATTTGTACATACAAAACACATAATTTCCTATAAAATTATAACTTTATTTTCTAATTTGTGAATTTGTTCAAGAGAGAATTTCATTGTTAAGAAAAAAGTCAATCGTCATTTGTATCAATAATTTTGAAAAATTGTAACCAAATATATTTAATCAAAATGGTTCAGTAAAATCCAAACTCGTATATGATCTACAAAAAAGCATCCAAAATGTAGTAACAAATAAAACAAAGACACCACATTTACCTGTTCTTCCTTGCATACTTTCTACAATGTACTTCTAGTTCCGAGTACTGAAAACGGCTCTTTGAGCTTGATATCCGATCCTTTGAAGGTTTCCAATGACCTTTACTAAGTTGGTTTATAATTGATTTTGGCCATATATTATAACTAATAATTATGTAAGCGATCATGTAAATTGAAAAGGTGTGTGTGTTAATATTAATTTATTGGATAAAAATGGATAGTTATTCAATTATGAAAAGTTATTTTAATCTTTTGAAGCTAGAAAATAGATGAACAAACACTATTGAAACTTTTATGTTATTGATAGTAAATGCAACCTTGTCATGTTAATGTTTCACAGGGGACTCATCATATGCATATATAAGGTTCCAATTAGGAAGTTGCCTCTAATTCAGGGGCACATTAGTCTTAAGATAACTAGCTTCCATTGTATCTTTTGCTTCTGATGGTGATGATGATGATGATGGTTTGAGGTTAGTGGCTTCATCTTTTGTTTGCTTCTTCAACTTTTTTGTGTTAAGGTGGCGCCATTGATTTCTCACGGCAATGTCAGTTCTTCTATGGAGAAGCTTAGCAATCTTAGTCCACTGGTTCCCCAATTCTCTTTGAGCTGAAAGTATCTTTGCGTCTTCTTCATCAGTGAAAGCTGTCTTGTTGATCCTTGGATCTACCTTATTAAGCCATCTAATTCTACAACTCCTACCTTCCAGTACATAATAAGAAGAATATGATTTTAACTCTCGAAGAAAAACAAAGAGTGAGTAGCAAAAATGAAAGCACATTTTTTTACCTGTTCTTCCTTGCATTTTTTCAGCAAGACGGTTCCATCTTCTAGCACCATAAGTAGCCACGAGCTCTGTAAGTTTCAAATCCTCTGAAGGTGTCCAAAACTTCTTCTCCTGCTTCTCATGATGCATCCCTCTCACTAATGCATTGTTTTCTCCAAAATCATTAGATGAAGGTCTCTACAATGCAACGTCAAAATGGTATTTTGGGGAACATGAGTCTAAAAGTGTGTGATATTCGGGTGATAACTCTATTCATAGTATAAAAATTCATAATTCTAAAAAGGGAACTATGAGGTGAGGAGAGAAAAGAATATGAGAAATAAGTTGATATATATGATATATATGTGTCAGAATATTAAAAAAAAATAAGTTGAAAAATATTATATGAATATTTTAGTATTATTTTTTTCTCATATTTTTGTAATTTAATGTTATTATATTTTGCTATTTTTCCATGGATCCGTACATAATCCAGATATATGAGTAATTATTTCTTGGATCTTAATCCAAATTTCCTAAAATTTTCAGGTTTCCGATTTGCTTCTGACCCAAGTTATATAGTGAAAATGAGCAATATAAAATATTTAAGTATATCAGCAAAATATACTTTAAAATATTATAGTGTCGTTTATAAGGACTATGATAAGTATGTTCTAAAATATATTTATTAAAATTAATATGAAAATACGAATATTTTAGTATAATTTGGTAATTTATTTTTATTATTTTTAGCTATTTTCATAGATCCATACATGATCTATATACTAGTGAGCATATAGGGGATCCATATATGGATAATATTTATTTTTAAAAACAAAACATCAAAAAAAATTCTATGTAATACAAATATAACGTTTATTATCTATTTTTACGATATTTTATTACTCTGCTAATAGAAAATTATCAATAGAGAGAAAAATATTGATGATTTAGTATTTGATAACATGATTACCGATCAAATTAATTAGAAAGATATGACGTATTAATGTATACCTTGAATGCTTGAAAAGTAGACTCCATTGGAGTGACACTTGAATCCCAGTATGATCAAGTTAAGTAAAAATGCGGCGCCGCCAAACTGTGAGCTAACAGATGAAAAACGACTAATATATATAGTATATCGTGTTCTTAATTCTCTACCTTATGGAGAAAATGTTTTTATTTAATCATCTACCATATACATTAATAGTGATAAATGCTTTAATAGTTTTGACTACATTGTTAGGTATCTATATTAACTCTCTAAAATAATTTGTAAGTGATGAACTTTCAACATTATTTTTGACTCATTTTTTTGGTAGTTTTGTAAAGACGGGTTGTTGAAGATTGAATTGAAAAAAAGATTTGTTTGACTATAGTTTCAGTTTTAGTTATATTATTTAATTCTAAGTTGTTTTCAGGTTTAGAAGAAAAATTATACAGTTTATTTAAGACTTAAAAATTAAAAATAATGTTCTTAATTTTTTTTAGATCATGAAAATGGTAGATTTAATTAAAATTATATCTATATATTAGAAGTCTATTTTTACATACAAAACACATAATTTCCTATAAAAATTATAACTTTATTTTTTAATTTATGAATTTGTTCAATATAGAATTTCATTGTTAAGAAAAAAGTCGATTATCATTTGTAATAAATTAGAAAATAATTGTAACACAATAACATAAACTCGTACATGATCTACAAAAATAGCATCGTACAAACAAAATTCATCAGTAGCACTGTGAGTTAAACTTCTGAAAAATATTTTAAAAATATTTTCCTAGCAAAATATGTTAAATTAATAAGGTCCAGTAACCCAAACTTGTACATGATCTACAAAAATAGATTTATAAAAACAAAACCTAGTACTATGAGTTAATCTTTGAAAATTAGGTTTAAGAAGCCATGATAACATGACAACAAAATTCTTAGCAATTTATTATAGGTTTAAGTTAAACAATCTACTAGCATTATGTGTTGTAGCGTAGAAAGATCGAATTTATTCTACTTTTATGTGTTATATTTTAGATTCATTGAAATTTTTTCTTTAACCTATAGAAAGTAAAGTCTTAAAAAGAAAAAAATTGTGGAGTCTCCTTTGTCCTAATGGTTAATGGTTTTAAAACTTTACACTAGGTCTAATTGTATGTTGGAAAAAGACAATGTTCATCGAAAGTTGTATATATAGAACCGTCAATTGTGTATCCAAGTGTTGCAGGAATACTGCATCTTAAAATCGTTGTTTGTAAAAGCTGTTTATTGTAATCATATATATATAATGCATGTAGTCTATAATTTTCATATGATTTAATTAAATCAAATATATCTAATGATGATATATTAGATGGCGGAAAAAAGTTAAAAAAATCCATATATATATATCAAATCTAGTGTCACATCTTAACCTGATGACAGGGCCGTGTCTTAATGGAGAAAAAATAAACATTTGCTTAGGGCATCAAAATTTGGAGAAAAAATTAAGGGAACAGCTTCGAATTCTCACTTAAGGACACTTCCGTAAATATTGGGCTTTAAAATTCATTGATTTGGCCACATGAGCTTAATTAATTAATTAAAATAAACAAACGATTACTTAAAATAATTAAGGTGTTGACGGTTTCGGTTCGGTTGCATCTGTTAAAATAAGTTTTTCAAATCGTATTTTCGTTCGAGTATATCATAAAGAAAGATTGAGTGGCATGGCTATCTTATCCATCAAGAGATAATTGATTAGAAACGTTGACTTTGAAAGTTCAGTTTACCATTTTGTGGAGAAAATAAAAGAAAAGTGTTTTAGAGCTAATCTTTTGTTTGTCAGTTTAGTTCTTTTATTTGTTTTCGTTTGATGACGATGAATCGATGATGTTTATTTATGTAGACGATTTTTTCTATTGAACCGGGATTTTTTTTTTCGCCGCTTCTGACACTTAGTGTTGGCACGGCTCTGCGTGATGACATAACGTTTATGTATTTATCGAAATATCTATATGCTTCTTTCTTCTTAAGGTGTAATCTGATCCGGTTACACTTCACTTTGTTGTATTTTTCACTTTGAATCATCATTCGTTCTTTCTAACTTATATCATTTCGTATTTTTGAAAAAGATTTAGACCCAAAATTTAAAATATAAGTGTGGAACTTGCATGGATAAGTACCTTAATAATCACAATTATATCGAAGGGATGTTAAAAAGGCTTGATAGCCGGAGGGCTGGCCCATGTTTGCATTTATATTGGCCCGTAATCCTCATGTGGGTTTACAAAGATAAATTAGAAATCTCAGTTATGTAAGTTTTTTGTCCTAACATTAGTGTAATAGCTAAGCAATTTACATACTCACCAAAAAAGTTAAAAGATTTTTTGAACAAAAGAGCATATTGCCTTGATTTAAAAGATCGAGAAACAAATCGAGAGATCTCATTTATATATATACTAGATCATGACCCGCATGTACGTGCGGGGTTTCATATTTTAAAAAATTTCTAACAAATTTTAATTCAGTATAAATTATTTTGTTGTTTCTAACTTTTTATGATATATATTTTAGTGTATTAGATCTGCATCTACGTACGTGTAAAAATATTTTTATAGAAATCGTTATATAGATTTTAAAAATATAAAATATTTTGTTGTGTTAGTGAACTTCGTAATAGTATAAATATTATAAAGTTAGAGTAATGAACAAAATTTAGTTGCGTTAATGCATAATTATATTTTAAGATCCGGACTAATTTAGTTGCAAAAATTAAATGGTGTTACATTTTTATTTTCTTAACTAATCAAAACAGTTCTAATAGTTTGATTACATATGTTAAATAGGATATGAATTCAGTTTTAGTTTGGGTTATTTCATGTATATTAGCTAGGCGTAACTATTTTGGAACATGAAAATATCCCGTCCGGTATCTGTCATAAATTCTTTGTCCCATAACCTGTCACGTATACGTAAAATAAAAATATTATGGTCTCATATCTGTCATAAATAGAGCATGTGTAACTGAAAACGTATGTAAAGGGTTATGTGTGTAAACAAATTTATTTTATATAGTGCTCATAACCCGAACTCATGCCAGTTGGGTATTTAGTTTGATTTTTAATATATGTTTCCCTCCCATCTCGTCTCATAATTTATATTTCCATTTTATTTCATTAAATTTATATTCCAAATTCTTCTTTGCTTACCTTTAAATACCATACAATATTACAATATATATTGTGAATTTTGCGGATTAATATGTATGCTGTTAAAGTTACAAATATATTTTAATAAATTTATTAATGTTTCTAGCTAAATCTTGCATATTTTTCTTTTCATTGTTTAATCATAATTAATTCAATTTTTGGGACAAAAATTAAAATTTGAGATACATCTATAAAAAAGATATGTTATTGCTGCATAATTTGTTTTGAATGCAAAATATATAATTAGTTCACATTATTTCGAAAACTGTGTGTAATATATTATGGATTTGTTTAAGAAAGATCCGGTTGAGAAGAAAAAAAAAAAACACAAAATATTTCGAAATTAATATGTACAATCTTTTGTTTAGATATTTCTGAAACTTGCTCTAAACGAATGTCATAATGATAATTACTTTAAATTTATCATTATTTGAGTTTATTTCATAGTAAATATATATATTTGTTAATATCTAATATCGTTTTTTTAGAAATTTTGAAATAAAATTTTGTTTTATATTTCAAAATTTGTGAAAATATTATAACAAAACTGAGTCTTAAATATTTGTATTTATTTTTTTTTACGAAATTTTAAATTCAAGCTTAAAATCCTCCATTGATAAAACTTTTTAAACGATAGTGTTTTTAATTTTGAATTAAAATGTTATTATTTTTCTTTTTATTTTTTATATAGAATAGTTTATTAGGATTGATTTAGATAAAATTTTAGTTGGATATCAAATCTTAGTTTTTCAATTCTCATTGGTTAACAACTTTTTAGAAAAAAAAATTAAATTTTCGTCCATAATTAATATGAGAGAGAAAGTGAGTTTAATCTTTTGGAAACTAATAATTACTTTAACGACTTTTACTATTTTTTATTTAAATATATTATTTTGTGATTATTATTGTATCTTTAATGAATTTATTTAAAAACAAAAACCAATGGCATTTTTGTAATACTTTACACTTTAGAAGGTTATTTATGTTTGAGTGCTTCCCAATTAATGGTATAGATACCGTTTACGGGTCTTTAAACTATTAACTAATTTTATACTTTATTTGGGTGTATATCTAAATAATTTGTTTACTAAAAGATGAAGTATAAAATTTGATATCTATTTGTTTTGAATTATTTATTAATTCTATTTTTTTATCTGGGTGTGTATTTATTGTGTTACTTAACAATGAAATATAAAATTGCATACATATATTTTTATTTTTCATAGAAAAATATTTACTTCATAACCAAAAAAATTCAGAATATATTGATAAAATCTAAAAGGTAAACATCCTTATATAATATGTACACATTTGCACTTATTATATGTTCTTTAGTTTTGTGTATATCTAAGAAAGTCAACTATTGATTTGTTTCTACTTAGAGCATGCACATAGTTGATACTAATAGAGTATCATTAACAATTTTTTAGTATTAATTTTAATATTTGTTTATTGTTTGAGATTTTTTATGATACCGGTACTAAATATGTTTCCATTGGTGAAACCGGTTTAAGTATCATAAAAAAAAAATTATTTGCAAAATCAAAAATAAATATAGAAAAACATAGGATTACAAAAAGTAATATTACAATCCAAAAAAACGTAGAATATACTTAAGCAAAAAAAAACATAAAATTTATAAAAACATAAAAAACATGATGATAAAGATAATTTAGTCACCACGAGTCAATTACTTTGGCCTTATTTTTGCCAAAAATGCTCAATCAAATCTTCTTTCAATTGTCGATACGTTGAAATTTACATGTTTTTTCCTTGCACGCTTTTGTCTTTTGGTCTCGGATTCATGATAGGGCCAAATAAATTCAAATTTGGGAATAAGGAGGGTCCAACATATTTCGAAAGAAATAAGTGTTAGCCACGTGAGCTACAAGGATTTGGTTTACCACCAAGCTCTTCTTCTCTATAGTCTCAACGAGTCTTTGGCTAAAACAATTCTATAAGGGTCAAACCAAATCGAAACAAACAAACATCAGGTTTACATGTACATACAAAATCGAAGAAGCTACTAATTGAGGCTTCATCTCTGCCAAATCTATGTATATTCCGACTTATCACAACCACAAAACTAGGCAAATAGAAAAAAAGAAAGGAAGTGAACAATCATCAGATGGAGTTGAGTCATCATCAATGCTTCCCACACAGAATGTTTCTGCAAAATAGAGAAGCCCATCTACAATCGTTAATGGCTTTGAGACTTCACATAAACATAAAAAACTGTATGAAGCTATAGGTTGCATAACCAAATTCCAGTGATTGTAATTTTACATAATATCTTAGTCATATATAAAGAGACTCTAAAGGGAAGATTATTTCAACTTACGAGAGACATCCATTGCGCGGCTTCTGCTCTTCTTCTTCTCCTTTTGTTTCATCGCTGGTTTAATTACTACTTTGATAGCAGCATCAAATACGGCTTTCACATTCTGCAAAAACCATAAAACCAAAGAAAAGCATATATATAGATAATATATAGTTTGCGAGTAAAGAGTAGACTAACACTAATGACTCCTATGTTTCCTAACACACACGTACAAGTGTACCTGTTGAGTTTTTGAGCTACATTCAATGTAATACGTCGCTCCGATACGCTTTTGTCCATCTAAAGACAAGTGCTTTAGTCCACCTGTTACTTCATCAACATTATCAACCGGTCCTGCACAAGTAAACAGTTTTATAAAACTATTACACTTGTATCTAACATAAATGATAAATAAAACTCATCTCTTCTTCTCCACCAACTATCAAAACTGATCCAGAATATTTGATCTTGTCATATTCTACAACAATAAAGATCAAATGTTGTATAAATCATACTAAAGACAAACAAAATATCTCCACTCACAATCTCATTACCAACTAAAACAAACAGAAATCACATGAAAAAGATGTCAGGATTTAGATTCATACCAGCTTGGTAATGTGACAACTTCTCTTGTCTAGTTTTAGATCCATCTTCAGTCATAACATCACTCTCTGTGATATTGATCGCCGGAGAAGTTACAACACGACCTTGTTTCAAGTAACTCTTGTGGTTAATCACTGTTCTTTCAGCAAACTTAGGCTCCTCCACCATGGATCTCAAACTTGCCCATGTAATCTCAAAGTACTCCTTCCTGATCTCAACACAAGTTTTGAAAAAAAATTAAAAATGAGGATTTAAGAATTTGGTGAAAGAACTTACGGATCGATGAGTGTGACATCAGCATGGAACTGAAGCAATTTCGCGGCGAGTCCACCGCCGATCACCACCACTCTCTTTCCTTGTCTAGAACCAGATTCAATCCCTTCCATTTTTAGCGATTCAAGCTCCAAATAAAAACAAATCCAAAAACGATCAAGAACACATAAGATCAATCTAAAATAAAGAGTTCTGAAATTGATTAATAGAATGCAAGAGAATCCAAGAGATCGAAATTGAACAGACCTGTAATATTAAACCTTGTTCGATGAGAGATTTTGAGAGCAAATGAATTTTTCTTTTTTCTCTGTTTTCACCAGAAAAATTGTTACCAAAAAAAAAAAACGGACCAATGGCAAACTGACACGTCACACTAAAATGAGTATGAAAGGTATCAGTGGACTGATACGGAATTTTTGTGTTTGATCCATTATTAAAATGGTTTTTGGGCTACTGATACCCAAAATAAATAACCCATGTGTGTATGGTCTTAAACTCTTAAAGCCCTAGAGAAGAGTTTGCGGATCGTTTATCGGAGCAATGGGTTTAACGAATTTCATATTGACGGTGGCCGGAGTAGGCGCCGTGGTGATGCTATTGAGAAGCGACGTGAAGCAATCTGTCACCGTCTTAAGGCGTAACGTCAAGCACATCCGCCACTGGCTCGAAGAAGAATCCTCTAAGTAAGTCCTCTCTCTCCCTTATGATTCCTTTTGAATTCCCCTTTCACGGTGGTGTTTGGTTAGTGATTTGATTTCGTAAACCAGTTTAGTCTTCTGTTTACCGATTTTTTTTCACTTGGTGATATTTTGATCCTATGTCAATTATCTGCAGCTGCTAGTTTCAAAGTAATTGGAATTATAGAGAGTTAACCAATTGTATAAGAAAATTTGGTTCTCTAGACTATCACTTGGGAGAGGTAGAGTGTGATGAAAAAAACACACAAATTGCTCACATAGTCACTACAAAATAATGTACGAGATAGAGTTGCACAACATGGTTTTTGCAAATTACAAGCTTTATTTACATGTTTATATTTTGAATCCACACCAAAATATGGATGCATCATGATCATTTTGTTGCTATCATTTGGCATGAAAAAAATATAAACAATGATCGGAGAAGTCGCTCAAATAGGTATAACTCTTTTCATTGGCAGCATAAGTAACACATGCAAACTACAATTTCTCTATTTTAGCTTTTGATTTATCAATTTAAGTTCATTTTTTACACAATAGATCGCTATCTCTCTTTCTCACGTTAAAGAAAAGACTATACCTGCAGAGTGGACTCAGATCAAAACAACAATTTCCAGTGGTATCGGAGCAGCCACCTACCAAGATTACAACACACTCATTCTACGCTTAAGATCATCTAAACTTCTTTAGAACTTGACTTTGTCTGTATCAAAGCATGGTGAAAGTTTTAATGAACTATACTTTTAAGGTGTTTATATATCGTTATCTTACATCTTCCAACAGAAGAACGAATCAAGTATTTGGAATGTGATAAAGAAGCGATTAAAATCAAATGACGATAACAAAAGCACATTTCTTTAAACAAACTTTCCTCGCTTGATGATGTGATATAAGAAAGCATAGATTGCTAACATAGTGGCTAGAAATAATGATCAAGGTAAACATGTTGTTTTTTTCAAATTACAAATAAATTTCATTTAAAAGCCACACTAAAAGGAGGTCCAAACAAAGAGTGCACAAAGATCATTTTGTTGCTATTACTTGCCATAAACAAGTCCGTAAAGAAGGATATTGCAATAATGGAAGAAGTCATTCTAACATATAGAAATCTTCCCATTGGCAGAATATAAGTAACACAAAGTACAATTTCTCTGTCTTACCTTTCGAGTTACCAATTTTCTATTAAGTTTATTTTATACACAATAACTTGCTCCCTCTCTCCTTTAGTTTTAAAAGACTATAGCTGCAAAACGATGTCATATCGAGACATAATTATTTTTGAAAGCAAATCTGAGACACTTGATGAACTTGCATGAAAATGTGAAAAACGATTTAATGTTCACTTCGTGGATGAATATGAACAGATATTCAATCTATCATTTCTTTTTGAAGGCAAGTTCGTCCACAAATTATCACATGGCAAAAAAATTTGATCACGACACAAATTAACCACGTCTTTTCTCTCTAAACCTAAAGCCAAAAGTTCTCTTTCGCCGTCGCCTTGCTCGCCTCTCCGGTGTCCGGCTTTGACCGGCGCCGTGAGAGGGCCTCATTGTTTTTCTTTTCAGCTCACGTTCTGGCACTTGTGTGAATCGACGAGTCTGAAGTGCCTTGAAACTCGCGGTGAAAGGGAGTAGTTCCGCCGCGTGCGACGGCCACTTCGTGGTGTTGACGGCGCTCCTCCGTTCTTTTCTCTTCGCTAATCGACGGCTTGAGTTTTGGCGGAGTTCTTGCGTCTTCTTTTGCGTCTCACGGCTTCGATCGGCAAGGATCTGCTTCAGATCTACTCCTCCTCCTTCGCAAATCCTGCAACGGGTTCAAGCTTTGCTTCTCCGTCTTCATGGGTTTTGCAATTTTCAAGCCTTTGCTTGGGAATCAGCCGCGTCGACCTGCAATTTCCGGTGGTTGGGCTTCTCTCCGATGGGATTTCTTGCTGGTTGACGGCATAGTTCCTTGTGTTTGTTGCCCCTGTCCCCTCCGTGTGGGCCGTCTCGTCTGATAGAGTTGATGGCTTCGAGTGGTCTTCATCGATTGCTCTTGCTTCCCTCTTTCAGATAGGTTTCAGGGCATCGCTTCCTCACGGCTTCAATTCTGTTTGTTCACCTTGACGATTTGGCTTGCCTTTGGGATGAGAACTTTCTGTTCGCAACTTCTGCTAGAGGACAGCTTTTAGGTTTTGTTAGAGAGTTACCATGTTTGAAGCGTCAAGTTTATCGCATCGTCTCGGTTTCTCAGTTTGTGTCTTTGGTAGCTGCGGTGCTGTTTGATTTTTGATGATAGTATAGCTCCCGGTGGTGGCTAATTTGCTGTCTCTTTAATTGACATCACTAGTATTTATTGACTTGTTGATTGTGCTTCAAGGCCTGGTTTTGAATGTGTCTAGCTTCTGCAGTTGCTTTGAGTTGAAGTTAGTTCTGCAATGTGTTCTCGCCTCTTGTTGCTTTTGATTTGTACTCTAGAGGAGCTAGTAAGACCGATGGTGTCCGATGTGGTATTGATTAGCATAAATCTTGCTCTGCGCTAGCCGACTTCGGGGAATGAACTTGGTAGAGGGAGCTCACATCGTTCGCATAATTTGGTTTGTGAGGTTTCATTTTGGGATAGCTCATGGATTTGATCGACGAGTCGCTCTCACATGACGCGGAGGGAGTATGTGATCGAGGACTTTGAGTTCTGCCGTTGACGGTCCATCTTCGGACCTCCAGTGAAAGGCTTCTAGTGCTAAGAGTCTTGCACATTTCTGCGTTTTCATGTTGCAGTCACCCTTCTTTCGGCATCTTATTTGGAAAGAACTTTCAAAATCGTCATCGCTTCGTCTAACTCCTTCGGCTTCAACGCTTTGGTCGAGTGGATGGACCGAAAATTGTCAAACTACAATTTATGCTTCCATGTTTTTATCTTTTATGCCATGGGACCATTTGTATAGGTTTAAAATCTTAGATTGTAAACCTAAACTGTTTTCATTTTAATGAAATATTTACATTCTTAGCAAAAAAAAAAAAAATATATATATATTTGTAAAGAAGTTTGGATAATGCAGAGTTTTTCTTACTGATCGTTAGGAAAAATATAGTTATTTCAGCTATCAAGATATGGTTTCGTTACTTTTTCATTTTTTACATATATTTTTGTCATTCGATTTTGGTATTAAAATAAATATACGATCGTCATAATTTTTAAAAGACATGATATAACAATAAATTTTATTTATTTAATATTCTGATGGAGTAAACTTGTATTATATTTTTCTCTTCAAATATATGAATTTTATCATAATTTCACATTGCATTAGTTTATTTATACTAATTTATAACAAAGATTAGTTATATTTACCAAAGTATTTAGGTAGGTAACACATTATTAGTTATAATTTCGTCCAAAAAGTATAAAACAAAATCATTACCCCGCGCCCTGCGCGGGTCATCACGTAATGTACAAATATAGTAAGGAGTGAGGAGCTTAGCTAAGATGTCCATACGTCAAGACTTTCTATTTTTGGAAATCTTTGGAACTAACCACCCACAAACATCATCTGACACGGACGACGCACACACAAAACACTTTCTTTTTAATTATGTTTTTGTTTTTAATTGGTACGGTAATTTTGAAACCACACCCAAACACTAGTACTGTCCCATTCGCAATAATTCACGTGAGATGGAGGGACCAATGAGTTATTCACACTTTTCAAGTTTTCACCAATATGGGGGAATCATTTCTTTCTTCTCTTTTAATTTGTTTCAATGTTTCAGACTAGATAAATTAATCAACGATGGACATATAGATATGGCCTAACTGAGAGAAACACATGCAATATGATTCTTTTTTTTTTTTGAAGTCCCATGAAAATATCTCATCGAGAAATTCTCTAATCGAAACAAAATCAAAATCAAATCAGAAATTCTGATACACACCGAATTCGAGAAGAGAGGGAGAGTTTAAGAGATGGAGCAACATTACAGAGATGGAGGAGATAATTTGGAGAAGAAGATGAATCGGTTATAGAGGACGGAAGTAGATCCGTAACTAGGCATAAATCATTTGTGCATGAATGTGTTTACATCAGTTTGCTCTCAATTTCCTTTGTTTCCTAAATAATTTCGGATAGATAAACCGCAATCAAACAAGCTGAACACTTTATTTCATAATAATCCCAACTACAAAGATGATTATTTAATTAGGGTTTACAAAGCAGAGACTTAAAATTAAAATACTACAAAGATGATTATTTCATTTCCACTCCATAAGATTCCTTCCTTCTTTTCCTTCTTCTTCCTTGCATGCATGCTTTAAAATCCACGGCCTAATATAATAATACAAAATAAGACCATGATATCAGTTAAGATTCATACAAAGTAATAAATACAAAATTTAAAACCCAATTACTTCCGCCACTCCCCGAGCCTTTCTCTGCCTTCTTCCTGGCCTTTGCGCTCTCCTTGTGATTCTTTTTGCATACATCGCATGACACTTTGTCGAATCCTTGGGATTCGAAGCAGCTCTTGCAGAACGTCTTGTGCAGGCAGCGGGTTTGCCCTAGATTTGTTTCTGTTGAACCACAGTTGTCGCACGCAGCTTTTTTTGACGTATCCATAATGTCAATTTTTTTTCTTTCTTTTCTAATGTTGTTTGCTTGTTTGTGAGAGCGAGAGAGAGAGAGAGCCAGCTGCTATATATAGAGGCCTAGTGTTGAGAGTTGGTTTAGAAGACTCCAAGACAATCAGAGGGTTCGGGTCTATGAAATCCCTTTGATTGAATCAGCTACTCACTAATATTTCTACGTAGAACCAGTTTACCAATATATATATAATATATATTTCTACGTAGAACCATGCATGTATAAATTAATATACCCAACTAGTAGTTTGGATTTAATAGTATTGATTGATTTGAATGCAAACCAAAACTGTGGATCTTGTTGGGTAATGGGTAAATATACTCATCCGTCACTGGCATAATATGATAATATCATATACTACGTTAATTTTTTTCTTAATTAAAGATATATATATACAAAACGTTATTATATATTTAGGAGATAAGGATTTACAACTAAGTTCAGATCCAAAGGTTTTAGATATGTCATTGTGTTCAAAAAAAAAAAGAAGAAGGTTTTAGATATGTCTAATTTTAAATTTTGCAAATCATGGAATCACAATCAAGTCCGAGATTAACGAACGTGGAAATTAAACATCGGATGGTATCGATAGAATCTTGATTTGTGAGTTGTCCAAATCTTGTCATAAGCTACTTTCCAAATAACCTCAAGTAGGATTCGTTCATTGTGATATTTTGTTATCGTTGTTCAGTGTGGGGCCATGTGAACGAGCTGATAGTGGATACTCCTCCATGTCTTCACGATAGGTAATTCTTATATATGTTGTAATTTGTTTTTTATCCTTTTTAATACAATTGGATTCGACTCGTGATAGCTAACTGATTTTCTACGTAATCAATATATCTATAAAAGAAAATGTTAGATTAACCAACTTTCTAATGCAAAATTGATGAGTGATAATAAATGAACGGTTCATTGCAAAATAGGTTGGGGAGAAACTAATAGTTAGGGTTAAATTATTGAGAGGAAAACATAAACAATCTAAAGGAGACGACAAAAAAAAAAAAAAAAATACAGAGGGAAACGCGTTAATGTACAAATATAGTAAGGAGTGAGGAGCTTAGCTAAGATGTCCATACGTCAAGACTTTCTATTTTTGGAAATCTTTGGAACTAACCACCCACAAACATCATCTGACACGGACGACGCACACACAAAACACTTTCTTTTTAATTATGTTTTTGTTTTTAATTGGTACGGTAATTTTGAAACCACACCCAAACACTAGTACTGTCCCATTCGCAATAATTCACGTGAGATGGAGGGACCAATGAGTTATTCACACTTTTCAAGTTTTCACCAATATGGGGGAATCATTTCTTTCTTCTCTTTTAATTTGTTTCAATATTTCAGACTAGATAAATTAATCAACGATGGACATATAGATATGGCCTAACTGAGAGAAACACATGCAATATGATTCTTTTTTTTTTTTGAAGTCCCATGAAAATATCTCATCAAGACTGAGTAGTTGCATGGCAACTAACATATTTTAAAACGACACGTTTTTAAATACAATGAATTACTGAATTTCACTAAAATAGCATGTTAGAAGAACAGATTTGCATGTAAAAGTATTAGTATGAAAGAACGGACGAGGAGAGACTTTAATCTAATGATTATCAAGTTACGAAAGTGTTACAATATACGAAAGTCAGTAGCCTAATAAATAAGACTATCACAAAGTGTTACAATTACAAAGTCATTTGATCTAATAATGAGTTAAATACTTCATTTGATTTGCAAATATGGTTCAACAGTTTGTTTATAAAAAAAAAACATGGTTCAACGGAAGCTGACATGGCATTGTGTTATTGGCTGCTAAGAGTCAACAACAAGATTCATATAAAACGAGAGTCGTCTTCTTGGCTTGGGATTGGTTTGTTAGGAATTAGGATCATAGATTGATTTCTCTTGATTGGGCACATGCTCAGGATCTCCCGACTTGTGATTGTTCTTTGTATCTTTTCAGCTATATTATCATAGTAAGGTTCTATCATAACTTTAAAGACTAAACTGAGAGAGCAAGTAAACTCTGAAATCCTTTGGAATTGTCTATCACCATTATCTATATTAAAGTAATGCTACAAAACTGGAAAGAAAAAAAACTGCTCCATGGAACACAGAATCCACCATAGTTGAATACATTCTTCAAGCAGATTTCAACTTGTTCGATGCTGCTGCGAGGTGAGAGAGTGTGCTGTGTCCAACGAACAACAGAAACACTCCAACAAAGAAAGTGCCTTTAGTGTCGTGAACAGATCCAACTGCAGGATACACAAGTAGATGAGCATTAGATTTTTTATGCAATGGTCTTTTTTAATCTTAATACAAGAACCGGTTTTGAGAACTTGCCTTCAACCAGAATAGCACGTAGAGAAGCAGAACAGCTCCGATGCCGCCGTGGAATAGTAGAGCGGATGTTTGCAGCTCCAATCGATGATGGGAAGCTCTTTATGTTCGCTCCCAACCGTGTCAGCTGAAACAGAAATAAAAAGTTTGCATGAGACTTGTGAAACAAACGTACTCATGTTTTTCGGATTTGTGTTTTTCTGAATCTATTTACAAGCGAAAGAATACTGACCCCAATCAGGAAACCGATGAATGGGAGAACTATAAGACCTAAGAAGACTAGTGAAACTTTCTTCGCAGGAAGCTTTTCAGGAACACGAAGATGTGTGATATCTCAGCCTTTGGCCCATATCTCGAGTAAGGGTCAGTAGGCTGTAGAGGAGGAAGAGGCGCCTTCTCTGGACGTTCTGGTAGGTCTAGTTCGATGTAGCCAATATTAGTCAATAAAGACTTCTCCTGGAGAAATGAAATGAAAGGAAATATAACATCTTTCAAATTTTCCGAAAAACATAAATCAATTGCAATGGATCTGACAGAAGAGTACTTACCATCTCCAATAGTTAGCTGGATCTCATATTTACCAGAAAGGTAGTAGAGCTTCTCAACCAATCCAAGAAAATCCTGAAGGGGGGAAATAACATTACTGGTTAATATTGCGTTCACCAAACTTGACCATAGCAAGATGAAATATAGTCAAAGAATATTGTTAACAAAAGCCATTCAAGGTGTAGTTTAAGGAACTTACTAGAACTAATTCAGCCTTCTTTCCAGAAGTTTTCACGAGAAAGATATGCTCACCTGTGACTCATGTTTCAGTTTGAGAAATGCCTGCATGGAAGTAAGCAAATCAAGAAAGTGAACAAGAGCGAAACAATTAATAAAGGAGAATCGGGAATGAACAAACCTGGTGTGGCTTAAAAACAAGGCCAAGTGGAGTAGTTAACTGGAATGACAGACGTAGCTTTTGGAGATGGTTTGCTGATAATGATACTGCCTCATCTTTAGTTAAATCTAGCCTACAAAAGTTGCAAAAGGAACCAAGAAACAAAACTATGATAAGCACAAGAAGAAAGTTGTAAAAAATATATTTTGTAAGTAACAAATGGTACAAAGATGCCTACTTTTTCTGAGATTCAACGCTCCCAACATCACTGTCAAGTACAGCAGTTTTCTGCGTTCTCAATGCTAATAGCTCCTGTGGCGGCTATAGGCACTTTTGTTTGAGCTTCAGTTACGTAAGCTTTTTCATTTGCCGACTCATCAAGCAAAATCTGCAGAAAATGAATCTTATCATGTTCTTAACATACATTGTATGCGAAGTCTGCGTGTAATATATATTAACAAGAGGAATACCTCAAATACAAATGTATACTTCCCAACATCAAGGTTCTTGGGAAAGGAGTCCAAGAAGTACGTTGCACTGTCAGCGTCAAACTTAGAGCCTGTGCCCCAAAAAGGTAATGGAAACATGTAAACAGACTTGATGCAGAGAAAAGGGAACAATCACGAATGCGAACTCAAATAGTCAGAGAAGCTACATTATACCTGGTTGTTAATTACAGAAGAACCCTTTGAATTTAGCGCTTCTGCGACCTTCACACTAAGAGCTGGTGCCTTAGAACCGAGTACAGTGCTAACTTTAACCTAGTTCCATATAGAGAATAAATAAAATATTAATATAATACCCAAAACTCGTAATGGACCAAGGGTCAACTAGACTGAGTTATTATCCAACATGAGAGAAGTCTACAAATAAAATGCAATCTTATGATAATGAGCAAATTTCTACCAACTGAATATCCAATATACAACCGGTATAGCCAGAAGAACTTAACTTAAAGTACCACTATTCAACAGGGACACGTAATCGAAGCTAGAAAATCTAAAGATAAGAAGATTTTCCTTACTAAAAGTACCACACCGAGAGGCGAGAACTCTGAAGGGGATTGTATAAAAACATAAGGGGAAAAAATAGATGATAAAGAAAAAACATCTCAAACTATGCCAGTCCCATCTTGATGAAAGTTTTGATGAGATACCTTCAGAAGCTCTTTCTTTGTCAATGAAATGACAGTAGATGGAAGAGACAAGATGAGTGGAACAGAGAACCTGAAATCATAGACAACAACCGAAACACATATTATTGCTCCCATAAAATAACAAAGTTACAGCGAGAGCATGATAAATGAGCATCTGCTTGAAATTTCATAAGTGTTTTGTCTACAGATATCATTCTGCCGTACTCATTTGTTAAAGTTCTAGGATGGAGGACCACAAGCCCTTCAACACAATTTTACATGTACTAGAAATAGTTAGCATCTATCAAAAGCAACTCTTAACACAGAAGAACGGAAGTAACTGTAACTCCTAGTATCACTCAACTCAATTCTAAGTTACTGAAATCTCGTCTAAGATGTGTACTGAAATAAAACAAAGAGAAATTGCATAAAGAGAGCAAGAAAGTAGCATTGCCTGTTATCTTCCAAACAAGCTAGTGCATCTATTTGGTTGAAGAAATCCTTGGCATCTCCAGGAATTCCGACACCAAGAAAGAACTTGGCCAAACCAACTATCTTATCACCTGGAAGCTGCATGAGAGAATGGGAAAGCAAAGTGAGTTATCAACACATCTGGAAGAATGCAGGATACAGAGAAATATGGTTACTACATACGTTCAATCCTGTGGATTCTGAAGCTGAAAATGACGTGAGCCCTCTAATTACTGATGCAGTTGTTGAGATCGGGCCTTCACTATCATCGAAGTAAAATGTCCCATCGTCTGAAAGGCCGAAAAAACAATCAAGCTGAGAAATGCTAATCTATACTGGAAAAAAGAACTATGAAGTGACTGAAGAAATCTCCTAATGCATATACGTAATATAGCAAGTAGTTTACTTCATACCATATTTTTGGATTCTGTCAAAAAGCTTCAAGATACCCGTCTCAGTGTCTGGATCTACAAGATAAAAAACAAGAATGATCATATCATCACATGACCAAGTAATATCAACCAAACTACCACATAAATGGCAAAAAGGCATAACCAGCTACAAATGCCAGGTAGACATACATTATTTTCCCCTGTAGCTACGACTTGGAAATTAAAATTACCAAAAACAGTTGTTTATTCTAGCTACCAAGTTATTCCAGAACCAAAGTAAATCAACACTAAACCAAGACGTCGACGGGATGTCTCATCAATATATATTCTCAGAAAATCAGTAATTTAGTGCACCAAAGATCTCTCTTACCATTGACTGATCAATCCCTGAAGGTGCTAATGAAATCACTCCAGCAAGAGTTTCGAATGCTAAGCCTACAGGAAAAAAAAATCTTATGTTTAGAAGAAAATGGGAAAATAATTTAAAAGGTAAAACTTTAATGTTCATCCTGAAGTATGACGGGTTAATCCAATAAGAAATACTTACCAGCACCAAAGGTGCTTGATTCCGGATTGTTGGAGCTGTAGCGCCATCTTCCATCACTCTGGCTGAGAGCCTGATACACAATTTACTAAATGAGCCTGATAATACTTGAAAAACAACCAAAGTAGTGCCTAATATAGTAGCTGAATACTGGTCACATGTCAACACTATATGCACTACTACCAGAGTCTATAGTTGATAATCCGAAACAGTGTACAATGTAACATCTGATTACTCAACAAAAACAAATAGAGGCTGAGCTAAACAAGTTCAAACCTTTATTGAAGGGAAAATGGCTTCGGCATCAGCAAGACTTAGATCAGTTCCAGAAAATTGCTCCTGCAATTATGTAAAAGGCGAGGTCAAACGACTCAAACCTGAAGCCAAACAAATGGAAAAGCAAGAAGACAAAGCTATAGAGTTGAAAAAAAAAAGAAATTATCAAGATCACATGTGTATTCTGCCAAGAATATATTTTCATACTTCCAAGTAATGAGCGAGAACTCTGTTACAGTATTACCTTGACAAGCACTAAGCCTCTGACAGAATAGTAGAAGTCAAGCAATAACTTGGCATCCTTAGCGCGAGCTTGAAGTTTAGAGACAGACAATGTCCTTCAAAAAAAGGAAAACAAAGAAGAGATGAAGTTACTCTAGCCACCCACTTTAAAAGGTAATAGGGAGGAGACCAACTGTTTACCTTAGGAACATCTTCTCCAGATTGCATTTAAGAATCCCATTAACTCTCAAAGCAGAAGAAGGCGACGCTAGAACTTTAACCACATTCTCACACGTGGCTGAGCTTAAATCAGACTCTTATCAATTCCAAGAATCTCCAAAGTCCTCCAAGCTGATTATAACAGAAGCGCAAATTTAAACGAGTGAGTTCAAAAAAAAATCATATTACTACACAACGCAAAGTCGAGAGCCGCGGATCTGTGAGATTCTGAAATCGGCTGAGAAATCGAAGCCGCATTGCAAATTGCTACGGCGAGTAGAGAAACTAGGAAGCGTAGTAGACCACCGACCATCATTGCTGCATTTCAACAAACCAGAATCCCAAATAATCACGATGAACAGATCGAAGAAACGACAATTAAAAGAGAAAGAAGCATTTTACAGATCGGGAGTAGATACGTACAGGGAAGATGAAGACGGCGAGTGTCAGTAGTCAACGGAGAGTGGGGGCTTGAGAGAGCGAAGGAGGAGGAGAAGCGAAGAACCATAAATTGCTTATTAGCGGATATGACCGATATGCCCTCGGTTATTTACTTATATTACACTTGTCGAAACGGGGACGTATCGTTTTCCGGCACGAGTCTTAAAGCTACAATTAAGACCCAAGATTCTCCAAGGAACATCATGGTTTGAGTCTTTGAGAGCTGTAGAAGAAGTCTGGTCTTGACACTTGAAAGTATATAAGCTTGGCTAGAATTCATTTAATGCTTCTATTACTTTATCTAGTTGCTATTTTGCAAACCTATTTTGTGTGTATGATCACTAAATTTCTAATTTCATCACTTTGTTCAAAAGATTTGATATTCTGAACAAGTTGTCATTGTTCCCCATACTTTTTTCTCATTCACAAGGTAAACGAAATTGCATCAGTTTCCCTTGATTGCTTTAAATCAAACACACTAATTAACTCTTTAATCGAAAAGGTAAGTATTCTTTATATTATAGATAGCCAATTCAATTTTTATAAAACCATTTCCATTTGTACTACTATCACAAACTCAGTGTATTACAATGTTGATATGTGATCTCTTTGAGGTCAAGCATGTTCCAGCACAACAACAAATCGCATATATATATTCACTAAGTCTTTTGCCTCATGAATCATTCTGCAAGTTGCGATTCAAACTTGTTGTGGATTTTGCTCCCACCCGATTTTTGGAGGGGTTATTACTTATTAAAAGAACACTGAATATGACAGACAGCCTCTCAAACACCTTTGTGGTTTCTATGTATTGGATCTGTTTTGGTTTCTATGTATTGGTTCTGTATTGCTTGTGGGTTTGCTTAAGATCTCTCACTAACGAGATCTTAAAGTTGATTGAAGTTGGTTTATGAGTTTCATTGAAGTTGATTGAAGTCGGGTCTAGAATCAAAATTGGTGTTTTAATCTCGTTGCTTTAAGCTTTAATAACCATCTAGCTAGTGACCTACAAGCTTTTATCTATCTCATATCTTTTCAAGTTTCATATCTTTTAATCTTTAATCTTGTTGCTTTAAGCTTTAAGATTTGTAGTTCAATGATTTGGATAGGTTGTTCAGCAATAAAGCCTAGTTTTTATGGGAAATACGAGAAATTCGCTAGAGGAAAGCGTGGTTTATGCGCTGCGCATAACACTATTAGTCTCGGGAGAAAGGAGATGGAAGCAAGAGCGGTTTGATTGGACCGGGAATTTTCAGTGGCCTTGTTGTTGGCTATACTTCTGATCATTCCCCCACTCTGGAGTTAGCACTGTCTCTGATTGTACTGATTATGTTTGATCGAATACAGTTTGAGAATAGGCAGAGAAGAAGATGATGATACCAATGCAGGTTCTTGTACTTCATCAATGAAATCTCCAAGTAGTCATACCACTGATCGAAATTGAAGCCAGATTGTTACCTTCTCAGCACAAACCTGTGTAAAGCTGTAAAATATGTTAAAAACGTTTGAATATTGTACATTTCATGGGGTTGTTTTGGTTCATTGGTTTTATTGTTGTAACCGGTTATGTTGTTCTTTGCTTATCTAAACGATGACTGAGAACCCAAGTCTTAGGCCCTGTCGTTTCCTTAACCGGATGATTTCTAGACGCAATATCTAGACGCAGTTATTGGACGCAGTAACCAGATGATGTTCGTTTGCAAGTTTGATACATGCGTCCGGAAATTGTATCTGAACGCAGTTATGTTCGTTTGTTATTTCGGTTGTTGTATCTAAACGCACTTTGTGTCAAATGACCAAAAGTCCTTGTTTTTCTTTTTGGTCTAAACATGAATGTAATAATATCTAAAAGTGAATGAATTTGTCAAAAATTATATTTAGCTTCAAATAAAAAAACATAAACAAAATAAACATCAAAACCATAAAAACCATAAAACTCAAATTCAAATTTTCTTTGGTCTAAACATGAAAATTTTCTTTAATATAATGATATCTAAAGGTTGAAAAACTAACTTGTCCAAATTTATATTTAGCTTCAAATAAAACTAAGGCCCTGTTCGTTTCCTTATCCAGACGCAGTATCTGGATGAGATGAGCATTGTTGTTCGTTAGTGCTTATTTAGCACAATGAACAGCATACCTGCGTCTGGATACAAATACAAACTCATTCAAAAAATAGGATATCTGGATAAGTCTATTGGTTGCGTTAGCTACAGGTAAACTATCCAATAGTCATAAAAGTAGAAATACCCCTCTCTTATTTGAATAAGGTTGCTGTTCGTTTCTCCATTCAGATGGATCCAGCTGAATGAGATGAATAATTGATGTCTTTAGAGCAAATTTAACAGAGCAGTGAGATGAATCAGTTGGATGATTTTTTAATAAACTCATCCAAAAAAATGATTGGAATCCGACCTGAGTTTGATCGGAGGCAGTTAACTAGAGCTGATTCAGTCAAATAGAAACTGAATACCTAATACCCCTACTTAATTTAGAAAATTACACTCCTAAAACCTAATCCTCTTCTCTTTCATTCGTCGACGATTCTCTGTTTTTGTTCTCTTTACAAACAAAATCAGCTCTCTCTCTCCGCCGGATCTCTCGCCGGCCGTCCACTTCGCCGACCGTTTCTCTCCGCCGGATCTCTCGCCGTTTCTCTCCGCCGGATCTCTCGCCGTTCTCTCCGCCGAATCTTTCGCCGTTAGTTTAAGGTAAGATTCATAGGTTTTGTATTGAGTTTATGATGCTTATAGGCTATAATCTTTCATGGGTTTTTCATAGAATAATTTGTGTGTATTTGAGCGGCTATAATTTTTCATGGGTTTGATTATTGGATTCTTATAGTTCATGGGTTTGATTATTGGATTCTTAGTCGTGTATTTGATTCTTATAGTTCATGGGTTTGATTATTGGCTTTTGTTTTGGCACTTCTCTTGGGCGTGGTTGCTTATTAAGGAGCTTGAACTCTGTTTGCTTATTTTTCTATGGTTTGTTGATTGTATTCAGGTTGCAAGATACTGAATATAGAGCTTACTTTTACCTCAGCTAGGGTTTGTGTTTGTTGTACCTTTAGTTGCTTTTTGTCATTTCAAAGTGTCAAAGCTATAAAATGGTGCTTAGCTTTTGTGTTCCTTGATGCAGCTGATTAAAGAATTTTAGTTGTTGCTTAGTATCAAACTCATATGTCAGCGGAAGATATGATGAATCTACTAGACATATTATTCAATTATCGTCTCCTTTTAGAAGTTTATCATGTCATAATTTTAGAAGATATGATGAATCTGATCGTTTCTGCTTTCTATTGCACTTTACTTTTGGCTTGGATTTATTGTCATCTATTGTTGATTGTTGTTGAAAGCTGAAAGCTTCTACCTTATATGGTTCTATTTTATATGTTTGAAAGCTGAAACGATGCATTATCTTAAAGCTGAAATCTTCTAATCATTTGGAATTGATTGATTCAGATACGTTTTGTAGTATCATTCTCATTGCAAAGATCTTATCTTGCTGGTAGGCTATAGCTAAAAGTTGCTTGGTCTTGGTGTTTGTATGAGTGATCAGAGAAATTTTTGGATGCATTATCTGCAATGGGTTGAACAACTGAGATTGATTAGCTATTTGTTATTTGGATTTTCTAATTTCCTTTATATGTAGTGTTATTTGGTGGTAGATCCTTGTAGTTTTTATGCTCTGTGTAGATATTAGGATGAGTAAATATTTCCAGCTTTAATTATTCTCGAACTTGTGTTTGTGTTCATGATTTTATTGTTTCTTAACTTAGAATCGGATTTGTAAATTTTAGTGTAGTTAGAGAATCTTAAGCAGCTTGTAAGTGAGGTTTTCGTGGTGAGAAAGAAAACTTAGATAATTTGGAGTTTGTTTGGTATATGTTGGTTGTTGTTTTAATTTCATAGCATATGCTTTGGTTCTATATAAAAC
>LR999457.1:19135399-19150399 GCA_905216605.1 Arabidopsis arenosa
GCAAAAGTACATTCCCCCCTTTTTTTTGATAGAATAGATAAACTTTTTTTTTTTTCGTTTGATATATGGGGGCTAAAAAAAAAATTCTTAAAAATTTCATGTGGAAAAAAAAATTTTTTGATAAAAAAGAAGAAGAACAATCAAAAATAGAAGAAAAAAGACGGATAGAAATTGCAGAAACTTGGGATAGCTTCCTATTTGCTCAAATAATAAGAGGTTCGCTCTTAGTAACTCAATCGATTCTTAGAAAATATATTATATTACCTTTATTGATAATAATTAAAAATAGCGTCCGTATGTTATTATTTCAATTTCCCGAGTGGTCCGAGGATTTAAAGGATTGGAAACGTGAAATGCATGTTAAATGCACTTATAATGGGGTTCAACTATCCGAAACAGAATTTCCAAGAAACTGGTTAACGGATGGTATTCAGATAAAAATCCTATTTCCTTTTTATCTTAAACCTTGGCATAAATCTAAATTTCAAGCATCTCAGAAGGCTCGACTAAAAAAAACAAAAGACAAAGGAGAAAAAAATGATTTTTGTTTCTTAACAGTTTGGGGAATGGAAACCGAACTACCGTTTGGTTCTGCCCAAAGAAAGTCTTCTTTTTTTGAACCTATTTCTAAAGAATTAAAAAAAAGAATCAAAAAATTAAAAACTAAGTCTTTTGTGGTTTTAAGGATTTTCAAAGAAAGAGCACCGATTTTCCTAAAAGTCGCAAAAGAAATTAAAAACTGGATTCTCAAAAACTTTCTTTTTATAAAAGGAAAGATAAAAGACCTTTCAAAACGAAATCTAATTCCATTATTTGGCCCGAGAGAAATATATGAATTAAATGAACCTAAAAAAGATTCAATAATAAGTAATCAGATGATTCATGAACTATCTGTTCAAAAAAAATCCATGGAGTGGACAAATTCTTCACTTAGCGAAAACAAAATAAAAAATTTGATTGATAGAAAAAAGACAATCAGAAATCAAATAGAAGCTATTTCAAAAGAAAAACAAAACTTAACTAATAGTTGTACCAAACTGCGTTATGATTCTAAAATAATTGAGTCATCAAAAAAAATTTGGCAGACATTCAAAAGAAAAAATACCCGATTAATTCGTAAATCCTTTTTTTTTCTAAAATTTTGCATCGAACAACTGTCTATAGCTATTTTTCTAGGTATCATTAATATTCCAAGAATTACTACACAACTTTTTTTGAATCAACAAAAACAATTCTTGATAAATATAGTTACAAGAATGAAGAAAATGGAGAAAAAACAAAAAATACTATTTATTTTATTTTGACTATAAAAAAATTAATATCCAATAAAAAAAAAATGAGTTATGACCTATGCTCTTTATCACAAGCATATGTATTTTACAAATTATCACAAATTAAAGTTAGTAACGTTTCTAAATTAAAGGCTGTTCTTGAATATAACATATGCATAACATCCTTTTTTGTTAAGAATCAAATAAAGGTTTTTTTTCAAGAACAAGGAATCTTTCATTATGAATTGAAAAATAAAACCTTTTTGAATTCCGAAGTAAATCAATGGAAAAACTGGTTACGAAGTCAGTATCAATACAATTTACCCCAGATTGCATGGGCTAGATTAGTACCCCAAAATTGGAAAAATAAAATAAATAAAGATTCTCTAGTTCTAAACCCAAGTTTAACCAAAGAGGATTCATATGAAAAAAAGAAATTTGATAATTATAAAAAACAAAAATTTTTTGAGGCCGACTCATTATTAAATCCAAAACATAATGTAAAAAAAGATTCTATATATAATCTTTTTTGCTATAACTCTATTCATTCTACAGAAAAAATTTTTGACATGTCTATAGGCATTGCCCTAGATAATTGTTTAGTCTCTTCTTTTCTAGAAAAATATAATATTCGGGGTATGGGGGAAATTCGGCATAGAAAATATTTGGATTGGAGAATTCTTAACTTTTGGTTTACAAAAAAAGTAAATATTGAGCCCTGGGTTGATACCAAGAGTAAAAAAAAATACATTAATACTAAAGTTCAGAATTATCAAAGAATTGATCAAATAACTCAGACGGATCTTGCTAATCAAAAAAGTTTCTTTTTTGATTTTGATTGGATGGGAATGAATGAAGAAATACTAAATCATCGTATAACAAATTTTGAATTTTTTTTCTTTCCGGAATTTTTCTTATTTTCGAGTACATATAAAATGAAACCGTGGGTCATACCAATCAAATTACTTCTTTTAAATTTTAATGAAAACATAAATGTTAATAAAAAGATCATTCGAAAGAAAAAAGGTTTTCTACCATCAAATGAAAAAAAATCCCTTCGATTTTATAATCTGAATAAAGAAGAAAAAGAATCGGCCGGTCAAGTAGAGCTTGAATCAGATAAAGAAAAAAAAAGAAATCCCGAATCAGCTCTATTAAACCAAGAAAAAAATATTGAAGAAAATTTTGCAGAATCAACGATAAAAAAACGTAAAAATAAAAAACAATACAAAAGCAATACAGAAGCGGAACTTGATTTATTTCTGACAAGATATTCGCGTTTTCAATTGCGATGGAATTGTTTTTTTAATCAAAAAATTCTCAATAATGTAAAAGTATACTGTCTCTTGGTTAGACTAAACAATCCAAACGAAATAGCGATATCTTCTATTGAAAGAGGAGAGATGAGCCTAGACATTCTAATGATTGAGAAAAATTTCACTTTTGCAAAATTAATGAAAAAAGGAATATTGATTATTGAACCGGTCCGTTTGTCTGTACAAAACGATGGACAACTTATTATATATAGAACCGTAGGTATTTCATTGGTTCATAAAAATAAACATAAAATAAGTAAAAGATACAAAAAAAAAAGCTATATTGATAAAAAATTTTTTGAAAAATCCATTACAAAATATCAAAACAAAACTGTAAATAGAAAAAAAAATAATTATGATTTCTTTGTCCCTGAAAATATTCTATCCCCTAAACGACGTAGAGAATTTCGAATTCTAATTTGTTTCAACTTAAAAAAAAAAAAAGCGAGGGATAGAAATTCAAGATTTGATAAGAATATTCAAAACTTGACCACAGTTTTGCATAAAAAGAAAGATCTTGATAAGGATAAAAATAACCTAATTAATTTAAAATCCTTTCTTTGGCCCAATTTTCGATTAGAAGATTTAGCTTGTATGAATCGCTATTGGTTTAATACTACTAACGGAAATCATTTCAGTATGATAAGAATACGCATGTATACGCGATTTCCAATTCATTAATGATAGATACTTTTTACTATATAAATATAAATAAGTTACGGTATATGAAAACAACTATATGCACAAATATGAGGAATTGTTTTAAATTCAATCTTTATACATGAGATTAATTTAATCAATAACATAGATACCAATTAGAGCGGATCCATAAATAAATTAACAGAATCCTTCTTTTTGAGATCTAAATTTAGATTTTTTTTATAAAATGAAGAATTAAGAAGTTGATAATTAAATTCAGATCCTCGTACAAAAAAACTACCATTATTATTACTGATCAGTAAAATTCATATCTTTCAATTCATATTAAAAGGGGAAGGATTTCTTTTTATGATAAAAAATACATTCATTTCATTTGAAGAACAAAAAGAAGAAAGCAGGGGATCTGTTGAATTTCAAGTATTTAGTTTCACTAATAAGATACGAAGACTTACTTCACATTTAGAATTGCACAGAAAAGATTATTTATCTCAGCGGGGTCTACGAAAAATTCTGGGAAAACGTCAACGACTGCTGGCTTATTTGTCAAAAAAAAATAGAGTACGTTATAAAGAATTAATTAATCAGTTGAATATTCGGGAATTAAAAACTCGTTAAATTAAAAAATTGTGAATTAGTGAATTTTTTAGATCTTGAATTTTTAGATAAACTTCTTTATTCAGCAATCTAATTCATGCCAGAACGAATCAAGGAAAAACTTATGAAGAGACCAGTTACAGGAAAAGATCTTATGATAGTCAATATGGGACCTCACCACCCATCCATGCATGGTGTTCTTCGCTTAATTGTTACTCTAGATGGTGAGGATGTTGTTGACTGTGAACCCATATTAGGTTATTTACACAGAGGAATGGAAAAAATTGCCGAAAACCGAGCAATTATACAATATTTACCTTATGTAACGCGATGGGATTATTTAGCTACTATGTTTACAGAAGCAATAACAGTAAATGGACCAGAACAATTGGGAAATATTCAAGTTCCTAAAAGGGCCAGCTATATCAGAGTAATTATGCTGGAATTGAGTCGTATAGCTTCTCATCTGTTATGGCTCGGCCCTTTTATGGCAGATATTGGTGCACAGACTCCCTTTTTCTATATTTTCAGAGAACGAGAATTTGTATATGATCTATTCGAAGCTGCCACCGGTATGAGAATGATGCATAATTTTTTTCGTATTGGAGGAATAGCGGCTGATTTACCTTATGGTTGGATAGATAAATGCTTGGATTTTTGTGATTATTTTTTAACAGAGGTTGTTGAATATCAAAAACTCATTACACGAAATCCTATTTTTTTAGAACGGGTTGAAGGAATTGGGATTATTGGTGGGGAAGAAGCAATAAATTGGGGTTTATCCGGACCAATGCTACGCGCATCCGGAATACCATGGGATCTTCGTAAAGTTGATCGTTATGAGTCTTACGATGAATTTGAATGGGAAATTCAGTGGCAAAAACAAGGAGATTCATTAGCTCGTTATTTAGTACGACTTAGCGAAATGACAGAATCCATAAAAATTATTCAACAGGCTCTGGAAGGACTTCCAGGGGGTCCCTATGAGAATTTAGAAAGCAGGGGCTTTGATAGAAAAAGGAATCCAGAATGGAATGATTTTGAATATCGATTCATTAGTAAAAAACCTTCTCCTACTTTTGAATTATCGAAACAAGAACTTTATGTAAGAGTTGAAGCTCCCAAAGGGGAGTTGGGAATTTTTCTCATAGGAGATCAAAGCGGTTTTCCTTGGAGATGGAAAATCCGACCACCGGGTTTTATTAATTTGCAAATTCTTCCTGAACTAGTTAAAAGAATGAAATTGGCTGATATTATGACGATACTCGGTAGCATAGATATAATTATGGGAGAAGTTGATCGTTAAAATGATAATTTATGCAACAGCAGTCCAAACTATAAATTCTTTTGTTAAATTGGAATCTTTAAAAGAGGTCTATGAACTCATATGGATATTTGTCCCTATATTTTCTCTTGTATTGGGAATCGTAACAGGTGTACTAGTAATTGTGTGGTTAGAAAGAGAAATATCTGCAGGGATACAACAACGTATTGGACCTGAATACGCCGGCCCGTTGGGAATTCTTCAAGCTCTAGCCGACGGGACAAAACTACTTTTCAAAGAAAATCTTCGTCCATCTAGAGGAAATACTCCTTTATTTAGTATTGGACCATCTATAGCAGTTATCTCTATTTTACTAAGTTATTCAGTAATTCCCTTTAGCAATCACCTTGTTTTAGCGGATCTCAATATCGGTATTTTTTTATGGATTGCCATCTCAAGTATTGCTCCTATTGGACTTCTTATGTCAGGATATGGATCAAATAATAAATATTCTTTTTTAGGTGGTCTGCGAGCTGCTGCCCAATCGATTAGTTATGAAATACCATTAACTCTATGTGTTTTATCAATATCTCTACGTGCGATTCGTTGAAACATAAACGTTTATTTTTACTATTCCGTTTCTTCTAGACGAATCAGTTAAAAAACGGAATATATATTTATCTTTCGAATTAATCTTAATAAAAGAAATTTGATAGTTATATATGAGTGAAAAAAAACTGCTCAGAAATTTGCAGTAAAAAGAAAAATTGAGTCTCATTTCCTATGTACAAAGGTTAAAGGGAAATAAACATAAGTGTAAGAATCACTTTACCCCAAGGTTGGTTGATTAGTCATCCTGGCTTGAAGCGGGTTAAATATATTAACCGGATGACGTTTTCACTATCAGTTATATAGATTAACATACATGTATTACAAAGTGAGCGGCAATTAGGTAAAAGAGAGTGGATGGTTAGAAACACCAAAATACACAAAGAATTTGTAATAGAGATTAACCAAATTGAAAAGGATATTTAGGCCTAACATAAGAAAAAAAAAAGAAGGTTAATTGGGGCTTGAAATTTGTAGAAATGATAAGACAGTACTCCCCAAGATTCCGATTCAGAGTATGCTCCTATCCACCGACAAATGTAATGACTATCAGAAACGAAATAATCCTTTATTTTTTATAAGTCTACCAACTTTTTTCTAAAAAAGAAAGAAGAATAGGAACGAAACAAGGATCTTTTTTTTCATATATTTCGAAAATAAAATAGAATTTCTGTCATGAATAATAAACAAATAGGATGTCTAATTATTTTTCGTAATCGAAAACCACGATGGGCTGAAATACCTTTTTTTATTTTTACAAGGAGTATTTTATTAAAGGGTTAAGTTATTACTCAACAAATAGAAATTCATATTTGTAAAGGGTGAGATGAATTCCGAAGCGCGTTTTTTATTCTTAGAATTTGAGCAGACAGAATTCCATTGGTATAATTCGGGACCCCAGATATATTTAATCCATTTTAGAACACATCATATCCATCTAAATGATAATCTGGTCCTTAGATTTATTTATGGCCCCCGAGGAGCCGTATGAGGCGAAGACCTCATGTACGGTTCTGAAATAGCGGTGAAAATAGTAATGTTCTCGCCGACTAGGATTATCTAACAGTTTAAGTACAGTTGATATAGTTGAGGCACAATCAAAATATGGTTTTTGGGGATGGAATTTGTGGCGTCAACCTATAGGTTTTATCATTTTTCTAATTTCTTCTCTAGCAGAATGCGAGAGGTTACCGTTTGATTTACCAGAAGCGGAAGAAGAATTAATAGCAGGTTATCAAACTGAATATTCAGGTATCAAATTTGGTTTATTTTACGTTGCTTCTTATCTAAATCTATTAATTTCCTCATTATTTGTAACAGTTCTATACTTAGGCGGTTGGAATATTTCTATTCCGTATATATCTATTCTGGAGCTATTTCAAAGGGATCAAATTTTTGGAACAACAATTGGTATCTTTATTACATTAGCTAAAACTTATTTGTTCTTGTTCATTTCTATCGCAACAAGATGGACTTTACCTAGGCTAAGAATGGATCAACTATTAAATCTTGGATGGAAATTTCTTTTACCTATTTCCCTTGGTAATCTATTATTAACAACTTCTTTCCAACTCTTTTCACTCTAAATTGAAAATGAATCCAATATATTCATTATTTGATTTGTTTTAAACAAGAGAAAGAAACAAAGATAAAATTATTCAGAGATAATTACAATATGCTTCCTATGATAACCGGGTTCATGAATTATGGTCAACAAACCCTACGAGCTGCAAGGTATATTGGTCAAGGTTTCATGATTACCTTATCCCACACAAATCGTTTACCTGTAACTATTCAATATCCCTATGAAAAATTAATAACATCGGAACGTTTCCGTGGTCGAATCCATTTTGAATTTGATAAATGCATTGCTTGTGAAGTATGTGTTCGAGTATGTCCTATAGATTTGCCTGTTGTTGATTGGAAATTGGAAACTAATATTCGAAAAAAACGATTGCTTAATTACAGTATTGATTTTGGAATTTGTATATTTTGTGGTAATTGTGTTGAGTATTGTCCAACAAATTGTTTGTCAATGACTGAAGAATATGAATTTTCCACTTATGATCGTCACGAATTGAATTATAATCAAATAGCTTTGGGTCGTTTACCAATGTCAGTAATTGACGATTACACTATTCGAACAATTTGGAATTCACCTCAAACAAAAAATGGGGTAAACCCTTTAATTTGATTAAAAAAAGAATTCCAAATTGTTGAATTATATAAAGAATTTAATTAAAAACTTGTATTTATATAATAATATTAAGTATTAAGGCACATTCTTTTAATATAATATGTTCGTAATTACTTTCTTGAAATAGATAGGTTGAAAATACACTTTAGAATAAAAAAAGAGAAACTGTCTAATAATTGTATCTACATCAATTCATATCCATTAGATTCTAATGTCACTCTATTAGAAACATATAAAAAAAAAATTTCCTGGTTAAATTAATAAGGTCATGAAAAGGATTTCGATTTTTTTCTTATTTTAATAATATAATGGATTTGCCTGGACCAATACATGATTTTCTTTTAGTTTTTCTGGGATCCGGTCTTCTAGTAGGAGGTCTGGGAGTGGTATTCCTTCCCAACCCAATATTTTCAGCCTTTTCCTTAGGATTTGTTCTTGTTTGTATATCTTTATTGTATATTCTATCAAATTCCCATTTTGTAGCTGCTGCACAACTCCTTATTTATGTGGGGGCCATAAATGTTTTAATCATATTTGCTGTGATGTTCATGAATGATTCAGAATATTCCACAGATTTCAATCTGTGGACCGTTGGGAATGGGATTACTTCGTTGGTTTGTACAACTATTCTTTTTTTATTAATGTCTACTATTCTCGATACGTCATGGTACGGGGTTATTTGGACTACAAAATTAAACCAGATTCTAGAGCAAGATTTAATAAGTAATAGTCAACAAATAGGAATTCATTTATCAACAGATTTTTTTCTGCCATTTGAACTCATTTCAATAATTCTTTTAGTTGCTTTGATAGGTGCAATTTCTGTGGCTCGTCAATAAAAAATGTTCTAAATTATTAAAGACCAAAGAAAACTTTGTGTATGTTATGATTTTTTCCGTTCATTCAATTAAATTTGATTGAATACTATTTCATATTTTAAGGATCAATTTTTATATTTGATATATATTTAAAAAAAAATTTTACCTAAATATTGTTTTTATTCGTACTTTTTTGTTATATTCTAGTTGATGGAATCCGGTGAATTATTTTTCATATTGAAATGAATCAAAATTGATAAGGAGTTGCTGAATGATACTCGAACATGTACTTGTTTTGAGTGCCTATTTATTTTTGATTGGTCTTTATGGATTGATCACGAGTCGAAATATGGTTAGGGCTCTTATGTGTCTTGAACTTATACTCAATGCAGTTAATATGAATTTCGTAACATTTTCTGATTTTTTTGATAATTCCCAACTAAAAGGGGAAATTTTCTGCATTTTTGTTATAGCAATTGCAGCCGCTGAAGCAGCTATTGGATTAGCTATAGTCTCGTCAATTTATCGTAACAGAAAATCAACTCGCATAAACCAATCGACCTTATTAAATAAGTAACATAACTAAAAAAATTATAGATTGAAATTTGCATATATGATAAGTTATGACCTACGAGATTATATTTGTAAAAATCTAAGAAATCAAAGTATTTTAGCCCCATTTTTTATCAATTGAGCCAGAATTCATTACAAAAATTCTATTAAAGGAAATCATTGCTTCATCTAGTATTTTAATATACCATTCAGTTAGAAGTTTACTAGATTGAAAATTTATGACATTAAAAAAACTATCGATCCTATGTCACATTCAGTAAAAATTTATGATACCTGTATAGGATGTACTCAATGTGTCCGAGCATGCCCTACAGACGTATTAGAAATGATACCTTGGGATGGATGTAAAGCTAAGCAAATAGCTTCTGCTCCAAGAACCGAGGACTGTGTTGGTTGTAAAAGATGTGAATCCGCCTGTCCAACGGATTTTTTGAGCGTTCGAGTTTATTTATGGCATGAAACAACTCGAAGTATGGGTCTAGCTTATTGATGCGTTACCGAAAACCTCATTTGAATAAATTTGGAATACATTTTATTTTTTTTTATTGACAAGTACTCGTACTCAAAAAAGTTAAATTATATTTTTTTATTTATATATTTTTTTTGAGTACGCGTTCCTTGGACCTGGTGTATCTTGTCTTTACCACGAATGATTTTCCTTGGTTAACAATAATTGTTGCTTTTCCAATATCTGCTGGTTCATTAATGTTATTTCTCCCGCATAGGGGAAATAAAGTCAATAAATGGTATACTATATGCATTTGTATCTTAGAACTTCTTCTAACGACCTACGCTTTTTGTTATAATTTTAAAATGGACGATCCGTTAATTCAACTGTCCGAAGATTATAAATGGATCAATTTTTTTGATTTTTACTGGAGAATGGGAATAGATGGACTTTCTATAGGAACGATTTTACTGACGGGATTTATTACTACTTTAGCCACTTTAGCGGCTTTTCCAGTTACTCGGGATTCCCGATTATTTCATTTCCTGATGTTAGCAATGTACAGCGGTCAAATAGGATCATTTTCTTCTCGGGATCTTCTACTTTTTTTCATCATGTGGGAATTAGAATTAATTCCCGTTTATCTACTTTTATCCATGTGGGGTGGAAAGAAACGTCTGTATTCGGCTACAAAATTTATTTTGTACACGGCAGGAAGTTCTATTTTTTTATTAATAGGAGTTTTAGGTATAAGTTTATATGGTTCGAACGAACCAACATTAAATTTAGAACTCTTAGCTAATCAATCTTATCCTGTTACACTCGAAATACTTTTTTATATTGGATTTCTTATTGCTTTTGCCGTCAAATCACCGATTATACCTTTACATACTTGGTTACCTGACACCCACGGTGAGGCACATTACAGTACCTGTATGCTTCTCGCTGGAATCTTATTAAAAATGGGAGCATATGGGTTGGTTCGAATCAATATGGAATTATTACCCCACGCTCATTCTATGTTTTCTCCTTGGTTGATGGTAGTCGGTACAATCCAAATAATTTATGCAGCTTCAACATCTCCCGGTCAACGTAATTTAAAAAAGAGAATAGCCTATTCTTCTGTATCTCATATGGGTTTTATAATTATAGGTATTAGTTCTATAACGGATCCTGGACTTAATGGAGCTATTTTACAAATAATTTCTCATGGATTTATTGGCGCTGCACTTTTTTTCTTGGCAGGAACGAGTTATGATAGAATTAGGCTTGTTTATCTTGATGAAATGGGTGGAATGGCTATCTCCATTCCAAAAATATTTACAATGTTCACTATTTTATCGATGGCTTCCCTTGCATTGCCGGGCATGAGTGGTTTTATTGCAGAATTAATTGTTTTTTTTGGAATAATTACCAGCCAAAAATATTTCTTAATTTCCAAAATTTTCATTATTTTTGTAATGGCAATTGGAATGATATTAACTCCTATATATTTATTATCTATGTCACGCCAAATGTTCTATGGATACAAGTTAATTAATGTCAAAAACTTTTCTTTTTTTGATTCTGGACCCCGAGAGTTATTTCTTTCAATCTCTATTCTTCTACCCATAATTGGTATTGGGATTTATCCTGATTTTGTGCTCTCATTAGCAAGTGACAAGGTCGAATCCATTTTATCTAATTATTTTTATGGATAGTTTTCAGGAACTAAAAAAAAGCATTAAAGTGAATTATAATAAGAAGTCTTTGGTCTTTGTATTGTGAGAACCTTTTGAATCAAGTAGTACAATGATTCAAAAGGTTCTTGATTATTTCCTACTAAGATTTCTTAATTTATATGAAGTTAGATATAGATGCTATTTTTTTTTATTTAGATTTGGATTCCTTTTTGTTTGTTACTTTAATTCGATGTAAATGAACCATAACTATGTAAACCTATTCCTAAAAGATTGACGCCAAAATAGCATATCCAAATTAAAAGAAAACCGATCGAAGCCACAATTGCAGAATTTATACCCCTAACATTCCTATTTGTTTTAATATGTAAATAAATTGCGAATATAGTCCAAGTAATAAATGCCCAAGTTTCTTTTGGGTCCCAGTTCCAATATGAACCCCATGTCTCATTAGCCCAGACAGCTCCTGAAAGAATGCCGACGGTTAAAAAGATAAATCCAAGACTAATAATACGAAAACTCCAAAAATCTAATTGTTGAATCAGTTGATACCTATAATAATTTCTAGAAAAACTAAAATTAATGTTTTGTTGTAGTAAAATAGAATTTCTTTCATTTATGTAGTAAAGTACATCAAAAGAAAATAATTCATTTAATAAAAATTTTTTTTTTTTTTCTTTTTCCAAAAAGTAGGTCCAACTTTGCGAAATGTAATCACTAGAAGAGCTATTGATAATAATGATCCGCATAACAGAGCGCCATAGCCTAATATCATCATACTTACGTGCATCATTAACCACTGGGACTGGAGAGCTGGTACTAATATTGCAGACTGAGGCATTTTGTTTAAAAGACCTGAAGTAGCAAAACCCTGAATAAAAATAACACTTGGCGCAGTTATTGCGTTTAAGTTATTTTGTTGTTTTTTATTAAAATAGGAAACCATATGAATAATTGAAAAAGCCCATGAAAGAAAAATTAATGATTCATATAAATTACTTAATGGAAAATGTCCTGAATAAATCCAACGAGTGAATAATAATCCTGTTATACCAAAAAACGTAATTATGATTCCTTTATCTGATGAATCAAAAAATCCTATGATTTCATCTAAATTAACTAATAAAGTTACAAAATAAATTGTCAGTACAATTGAAACGACCGAAAAAGATATATGAGTTAATATATGCTCTAAAATTGAAAAAATCATAAAAAATTTGTTAAAAATTAATAAATTAATACTAGGTTTTACCCGATTTTAGAAAAAGGAGTCGGGTATTATTTTGATTATAAAACTTATAATATCTCTTTTAGAAGATCTTATGCCGCTACTCGGACTCGAACCGAGATGCTCTAGCACTGCTTCCTAAGAGCAGCGTGTCTACCAATTTCACCATAGCGGCAACTTGTTCAAAACAATATTAACAAGTTTTGATTCAATCGTCGAGATTAAAATTTAAATAAAGAAGGCAATTGATTCAAATTTCCAATTGATTAAATAAATTAAAACTTTTTGAAGTAGGTATTGGTGTTTTAATTAAATTAAGATCTTTTTGTTTTTTTTTTTCTGAGTTATTTAAAATTATTTAAATTCACTTTTTGTTCTTTATATTTTTTCTAGAATACAATGAAAAATGTAACTAAATTCAAGTAGTTGGAACTTCAACCCAAAGACAAAACTCTAAATGCTCTTTATCATTTTTTTTTTCTTTTATATGATGAAAAAAATTTCGAAAAATAAAAACTTCTTCAAAACCCTTAGCAATTTTAAATAAAATTAGATTTTCCTAATTGCTCAAGAGAAATAAAAAAAATTATAAAAATATTTTTTTTTATGTATCTTTTTATATTGTACAAACAGTACAAACATAAGATTTTTTGATCACTTAAAGTAATTAATTTCAAGATCTTTTATTTCCTCATTAAGAGGAAATAAAAGATCTTTATTTATTATTGTCTCAAAGTAGTGAAGGTAGTGATGGTAGTGATGGGGAAAAAACGAATCCCCTTTTTATAACTAAAAAAATGTGAACCTTTCTTTTTTATCTATATATTATCTTTTTTTCTTCTTTTGGTTCCTATTTTGTTTTATATGTATTTTAACAAATTGGTTTTTAAGTTAGGCTAATTCTAATTATTATAGTGTTTTTTATTTATTTTGCTGTACAAAAAAACTTTTTGAATTACCTGTAGAAAGTGATTTCCCTAACGAAAAAGCTTTCAACGATGTCCAATATCCCTTCCTTTTCCAAATTTTTTTACGAATACGCTTTTTCGAGATAGAAGTACGTTTTTTTGGAACTGCCATTCAAAAATGAAAAAAAATTTTTCAGTGGTATAATTGGATGTCAAAGACATTTATTATTCTATTCTTTCGTACTCCATATCGAGTTATTTTTTCTTTTAAATTTTATTATATATATATTATTTTCAAAACAAAAAATACATTCAAAAGTTTCAAACCCAACTGTTTTTTTTACTTTTTTTTAACGTTTGAAATCCGTACGAGAGTACTCATTTAAGTAATCTATACTGATAGATTCTATTAGATTCTATTATCAAAAAACTTATAAGATTTCTTCACATAATATGTAAAAAAAACATATCGATTAGAGTAATCTTTCTTACAAATATAAATAAAAAAAGCTCACTTAGTGTACTGGAAGACAATCACTAAATTCCATGATGAAAATCCATTCCTTAACAATCCTAAATAATCAAACTCAAATAACTTTGTTTTAGGTAAAGCTTTTTTTATATAATTAATATTAAGTATTTTTTTGTCGTGTAAATCTTTGTTCTATTCTTAATATATGTATATAAATTATTGTAATACGGAATTATAATTCACTTTTTCTGTATCTGCATAAAATCACAATAAATTTTTATTTAGTAGTAATAAAAAAAGACAAATAAATTTTTTTGACAGTAACTTAGTAAGATTTTTTAATCATTTCTAATTTTTTTATTTGAATATATATTTCTTTTCAAAGATTTATGAAGGATTATACTAATTCGAAAACATTTGTATTTAGGTTTGAAATCACGTGCTTTTTTATTGTCCCCTTTGAAAAAAATATATATATATATATATACAAACCAGTGAATAAGAAATAATAAAATTAAGAATAAAATAAAAAGGATTTTTTATTTTATGGAACATACATATCAATATTCATGGATCATCCCTTTCATTCCACTTCCAGTACCTATTTTACTAGGAGTTGGACTTCTCCTTTTTCCGACAGCAACAAAAAACCTTCGACGCATGTGGACTTTTCTTAGTATTTTTTTGTTAAGTATAGTTATGATCTTTTCACTCTATCTATCTATTCAACAAATTTTTCTAAGTTGCATTCATCAAAATGTATGGTCTTGGACCATAAATAATGAATTTTCTTTTGAGTTCGGTTACTTTATCGATCCACTTACTTCTATTATGTCAATATTAATTACAACTGTTGGGATTTTGGTTCTGATTTATAGTGACAATTATATGTCGCATGATCAAGGATATCTGAGATTTTTTGCTTATATGGGTTTTTTTAATACTTCAATGTTAGGATTAGTT